>OY829326.1:9044027-9227343 GCA_963691655.1 Toxonevra muliebris
TTCAGTAGCGTGTTATTGTTATTGTTGCGCCTGCTTAATAGCAAATTTACTTCTTAAAATTTGTATTGTTTTGCTTTATTTTCTGCTCCTTTAATATATTTATTAATTTTTTCACATTGTCAGTTACATTATCGTTTATTTTGTTTATGTTTTTTATTTCCTTTTTATTTTGTTTTTGTTTTGCTTATCTTCACTCAACTTTTTTTGTGTTTATAGATACATTTGCATATGTGTGTGTGTACGTCTTAGATTTCTACATTAATCTTTTATTAAATTTAATAATTGGTTTTGTGATTTTCTTCAGCCTCTCACGTGATCTTAAACATCTGCTTTAGGCTTAGGTTTAATCTTATGGAAGGCATTAAGCTCAGTTCAGTTCAGTTTCACATAAAAAACAAGTACTTCAATATTTCTCAGTCATAAAATCGTAGGAACTTACTTTATTTGCTCTTTTTTTTATATACGTTCACACGTGTAAAGAATTTATTTTTTTTTTTTGGACTAATAAATTCTTGGCAGATGAAGCTTATCCTGAATTCATCTGATGGAAGGTATTTTCGTTACTTAAGTATATTGATATGCTCAAATGTTTAAATAGGAGACCTGATAATAGGTAAGGTGTAGTGGTTACCTACTAGGCCGGAGTAGTAATAGCACTTGGGTGTTTATTCATAAAGTGATTGTCGGAAAAGGATATGGAGAGAATGTAGTCAATGTTTCTAGATAAAGAGGTAAATTCCAATAAAAGAAAATTTTAGTCTTGGCTAAAAAAGGTTTTGTTCTTAAGTCACCCTGTAATCAACAATGGAGCCTTGCTCAATACCTTCTCATAGGTCCTTGTTGGATTAATGCATCATTGAATAAAATCGGTTCAAGAGAGTATGATATACAGTCAGTGAAAAATGCAAGTAAAGGCCCACCGTGACATTTTGAACTCCGAATATGTCATTCGTATTTCAGCTTAGCTTCCAATCTAGAATAGCCTGATTCGCTATGTTACCCCCTTAAGGGGAGAGTGTTAATGGTATGAATTCTATCTTTTTTAGTCAACATTACCAGTTAAGTTTTTATTGGGGTTTCCACCCAACCCGCATTTGCTGCGCCATTTAGCCCAAAGAATTTTTCCTGAAACTGTACAGGCAACTATAGGCGCCTTGCACTTCTTCATACAATTTGTCAAAAATATATACGGACAAATCCAAATGCAATTTGAAGAAAAATAATAAGTTTTCGGATGCCATTAATGGTTTCATAAAAAAAATTTTCTTTCGATGTAGCATAATCTTAAATTTCTCGAAATACCGTGGTCTTAACACTCGGAAACCGGAGCCATCAAATAAACTATTATGCCTGTGCAATAGATTATAAACCTATTAGAGTTTTAGGTAGACCAAGCTCACTTAAAGATGACGTGATCGTACTCAAGAATACAATATTGAAAGCTCCTTCAAATCCAAAAGAATTCTTATAAATTAATATCTTTTCACCTATTGTAAAATTTTATATTTAAAAACTTTATTTTTATACAAAAAATTATATAAAAAAAATTATATTTCTATTTTTCTTCTTTCCAGGTATGTAATAGGATCACAATTAATTAACAAATACAACAATTTGGTAAGCAAAGCTTTAAACAAAATGATAAGCCATATCTGAACAGAATGTTGACTTAATCATGAGCGAGCGAGAGTTATTAAATATAAAAAAATTAATTACAGCAGGAGTAACTCAATTTGTTAACTTAAGGCCTAAACTGTCCACTAAACACTATTCAAAATAATAACACTTCATAATTTGGTCAAATTTATTAGGTACTTCTTCAACCTAGTAATATAAAATCAAACTGCTATCACTAGATGGTGCTTTATATCATAGTTATGCAGTGTTGCATTTTCATCTTATATTGTATTTAAAACATCTCTTAAATATTGTTAAATATATTCATTAAATATGTAAGTATGAATTAAAGCTATTCTCATATAATGGATGAGTTGGGCTGATATTGTTTTTATCTATCCCTATCATATGAGAGACGCTTCCTTCCTTTAAATTTTTCATTTATTATGCTACCTTTTTAATTTTCTAGTATGCATGAGTATCTACAACTCGTAGAACACTTTTCATTGTATGCATGCATAAAATATAAGTTCAATGGCATTTTCAACAGCTGAAATTATATACTATGTATATACGAGTACATACATATTTACGAGCATGTTTATATACTTGTACTTTACATACATATGTATCTAATGCTATATAGTATGGCATTTAGTTACTTTGTAGAACACGTAAAGCAGAATGAAGTAGAGTGGAGTGGTGTTACAAGAGTGTAAAGTAGCTGCATCAGCTCCTGTGTCACTATTTTACTATTTGAGGCTGCCTGGCTCCTTAGCTGGTTGGTTTGATTGTGGCTATGGCCTGTGTGTGTGTTTGTGTGTTCAATGGCATCGTTTGCACACACTTGAACGCTTTGAACAATTTATGGGTTGGTTTGAGTTGGATCCTAGCAAACATTTGGGTTTGAGATCAACTTGAGGTGAAGCTGATATCAAATACCTTTCTCAAATCTCCAACGTTAATTCTCAATAGCACCTCCATTGGAGTACTATAGCAGCTCAACAAAAAGTTGTATGGTAATAATTATAGTTATCAACTTGAGAAAATTGTAGTTCTCAACTACAACGTAATTCTCCGATTGGTCTCAAAGGAAATTTACAGTATTGTCATAAGCAATAATTATTTCTATTTAATTGAAGCACAAAAAATAAAAGGAAATTTTAAATGACTTTTTTATTTCTTCGCTTTTCAACTTCAAATTTTAACAATTTCATATCACAAATTTTCCGCGATAAATTCCTCTTCTGAATTATCTTCCATATCGTCATTTTCCTACTCGCTCATATCAATATCACTTGGGAGTAAACAATTTTGGTTGGCAGTTGAAGTAAAAGGCTCTAGCATCAAAGTTTCAGCAGCTTTGAGCGCTCCGACAATAAGTCCACTTCCTGCCTTATTTCACTTTTTAATTTTTTACTTTTATGCATTATTCTTACTTTTAAAATTAAAGTTTTTCGTAAAAATTATTTTTACTTCATTTTTTTCCTTTTTTCACTTCACTTTTGTCGAAAAACATGTTTTTCACAATCACTGCCAGATACATATTTTTTTCAAATGCAATAGTAGTGTTGCCATAATAAAATATGTAAATATTTTCTCAAATATATCTCAACTCATCCTCAATTTGAAAGCCAATGTTGAGAAAAATATTTGATATCGATTGGAGAATCATATTAGATATCAACTTGAGAATTATAAATTTCTCAAAGGTTAGAGAATTATTTTTTTTTTTTGTGCTTGTTGGGATGTAAAGGATTGTAAAGGGGTAGGGAAGTGTGAGTATGCACAACTTTTTCACCATCCACACTGTGGCACGCGCTTCACATGCCTTTATTCTTTTTATTCTACTACTACGTTCAAAATACATTGGCCTCATTGGAATCGGAGCGCGCATTTACTACAATGATGTTTGAAAAATTGTTTGTTTACCCAGAGTGGTGTAGTAAATGCAGCCTTAGCTAGAGTAGCGGTTCTTTGTGTTACTAGCAGTCAATACCACACAGCTGTTTTGTTTTACGTATGTGTGTGTATAGTCGATCGCTGTAAATCCCTTACTTTTTGTTACTTTCTTTTGTTGCTTCCTGTTTGCATCCTTCTTGATGAATTTCCATTAGTTCTGAGTGTATGTGTGTAGGAAAAACAAGTGACTAACCTAGGAATTTCATGGTGCTTTGTTTGTATTTTTTTCAAATTTATCTTTCACAATTTCTTGTGGTGCCGTTTTGTTTGCCAATTTTTTAATTTCGCGTGTGATCCATTTTTGTGCTACCTTTTTTTCATTCTAAGTTCTTTTTTTCTTTCTTTTTTCTCTATTTTTCTCATTGAGTGTAGACGTCTACCTTTTTTGTATTTTGTTTGTATTTGTCATTGTCGTCGTTCCGGGTTAGGTTTTAGTTTTTAAGGCGTATGTCACGCCATGCTATCAGGTCAATGTTTTGCTTTCTTTCGTTTTTATATGCTGCCGATATGTGATGATATATGAGCTTGAGATGGTATCCTAGAGATATTTTTCCAGCTTAAATTCATCACAAGCAGCAGAATTTTGTGAAAAATTGGTTGTTTGCTTCCTTTTTTGCAGTTGGCTTTTTGATTTGCATTCATTTCTAGGTAGCCTAAGGAAAAAAGGATTTTACGAGTTAGTAATCCTTTCTTTTTTCTCTTTTGTATACCTTTTTTAAATCATCAACTTTCAAAGTTTACTTGTGAATATTTTACGCTGACATCATCTTTTTTCATACCACAAATCCATCTCTTCCTTCTTCAGAACTTCAGGGCGACAGTTTTGTTTTCTGTAGTATGTGCGCTTTTAATCCTTCGTCTTGTCTCGTTTAATGCAAAGTTTTCCAACAAATATTTATACGTCTTCTGCTATAAGTTGGCTAACTTTACCACCAAAATATTAAAACTGTAACAGGCAGAGGGAAAAAATCACAAATACTATAAGGAAAATACAAAGTTTTCACTACTTAATTTTCTTTTCTTGTGGAAAAAGTTTGGCGTCTTCGTCTTTATGGTAACTTCTTCTTCTGCAACATCATAAATATTCTAAGCATGTATCTCATGTTTTCAACATTGTTATAAACAACAGCTGGAGATGATTAAGAGGATGACGAAGGACTAGATCTTAAGTCGTTTTAATAAAACTTAATATGTTCACTTAATTTTGACCAAATAAGAAAAGAAACAAAGATTACATTTCAGAAATTGTGTAGGAAATAGTGCAGTAGTAAATAGTTCGCACGTCACGTCTACTAGTAACTAGTGATTGTAGTTCTCGATGCTTGTTAGCAGTTGTGCTAGTGATTATTTTAGTTTGTTATTAGTTTTTCCTACGTTCGCTCAAGTATTTGTCTTTATAACTTTTTTTTTTGCTTATTTTATTGTCATTGAGCATTAATTTTCTATTCAATCTTGTTCACACTGTAGTATCTAATTTGTATGACTACATTGAAGTTGAAAACTCATTTAATCTCATCAAAGTTGGTTGTCGTTGCTTCCCTACTCCATGAGACAAATTTAATTAATACGAAAAAAAAAATACAAAAAGTTTTATTGTGGTACTATTATATTTAATGTCATTGCACAGGATAATAAATGATTCTAAATTTAGCTTCGCCAAAGTTAAGCTTAACTTTTATTATAATTGAATTGAATTTAATGATGAATTGCTGAATATCAGATTTATTTTTATATTTTACTGAGATTGATAGAAGATGTGTTCAGTAGTATAAAAATGCACTGTAATGGTCTGGATGGCGAAAAGTGTTTTTAGTGGATTGGATCCACTCCAACTTAACCGTCCAGTTTGAAGCCGTTAGTTTGGAACTATGCGGAGTCCCCTGACTAGTCTATCCCCTAGAATGTGATCGTAGCGATTATTCTATACAGATTATGAAAAATACAAAAATTTAGCTATAGTGAGGTTATGGTAAGATTGTGCTTGCCTACAATATTTATAGAAAATATATTAAGAAGAAGTTTCTAAGACTCTGTTTGCGATAAACCCTTTCCGCCCATTTAGATCCGCTTGTGGTTCAGTATAACATAATAAGACAAAGATAAACTTTGGTTTACCTACATTAAGTGAACCACATGCACATTACAGTAGAGATCGTAGCTGAAAGCTGGTTTTAGTTGGCATGTACTTAGCAGATTAAGTTTACTGAAATTGTTTAGTGAAGTGAAACTTGAAAATTTGGTGCGTTATTTTGTTTTCGCATCACGCGTTTGTGGTCTCTGTGATGCGACGCCAAATGACGCGTGTAGTCCGAGTCGGAACAATGTTTTTTTCCAAGTTTTTTTTATCTGCCATATTTACGATTGATAAAAAAAATTAAGTTTCGTTTAAAAATTCACACATTCACATTTCGACCTAGACTGACCTAGACTAGAATTTTTTTCAAAGTATCAAATAGAAGAGAATGTTCAAAGATTCTTTCGAAAAATATGATCTAGAATACTTCGGAAGAAGAAGATATGTATGCAACATGCCAAGTTCAAATTTTTGAGAACCTGGAGATTTTTCTCTTTTATCTTAGTTTTTCTTATAAATTTTTTATTATAATTTTTGGTATTTTTTTGGTTTATTGAAAACACAACTCCTACATATGTTTTTCCTGTTTGTTTAAATTTATTTCCAAAACAATTTCCTTCTTGCACTTTTAATTTCCTTTCAAGAAATCGCAAACACGACAATGTTGCATTTCATTTATTTTATATACACATTTAAATTTTTAGTTTAAACTTTCACTAATGTTTTTCATTTCTTATGGACATATTTTCTTTTAAAAGAAAGAAAAAAAAAAAAACTTGTGCTCACACTAGTTTCATGTGCTCACACGCAAAACATCAAATTTTACTACTACATACTTATTAACTACAACTAATGCTGTTACAATAACATAAAGGGGAAAAACGTTCATAACTAATTTAAATAGTGGAACAAGAAAACAGAAAAAACTTAACTAACACACAAATCAAAATCCAGTCAAATCAAAACTATTTTCTGTACCGCTTCTGCTCTTCAGGCTCCGCTGGGGCTCATCTCTTTCAACGTTATAACAAACGTAAATTCCAATGTAATTCCGTTTCCCTGTGCTGAAGCTACAACGTCAAACGTCAATTTTACATGTAAATATTTCAATAATGACATATTATTGTTGTTGTTGCGGGCTGTCTGTGGAATGCGCCGCGTTTCTGTTTAAATTATGCAATGAATAAAGTAAAATGAAAACAAAATCACTTCAGCAATTTGTTAACCACCAAACGCATGAAAAGAAATAAAAATAAACTTGATTTCGAAAGCTTCATGAAAAAATATGTAAGCATTGAAGAAAAATTGATTAATTCATGAGGAAGTTTCATTTATTTTTATTTTATATTTTTTATTTCCCTACTTTACCCGAGTTTGTGCGGCTAGTTTTTACTTGTGCAACTGTGATAAATTAAATAAATATGTTTTTCTTTATCAACATCTACTTCATCTTCTTTACTGCTTCTATAACTTGTACATAACCGCAAAATTAATAATAACAATTCGTAAATTACATTTTAATTGTTTAGTTTTCATTTGGGAGTATATGTGTTGCATTGTATTACAACCCAGTGGGTAGGATTGGGACCTTCAGAAGCATGTAGTCATATGCATACCAAAATAGAATAGTTCCATCTAATTTTCGTCAAAACAAATTTACTTTTGTGATTCATCAAAGCCAATGTAGAATCACGGCTACCTTGAAGAAATTGAATTGAATTTGTCACTTTTTATTTTGTCGCTGAGACTGTATTCAGCTTTTAAACTCCAGTGCAGGCGTATTTGCATCAAATTCGGTTAAAGGACTTACAGCAAGTAACTGCACCTCCCAACCCTAGCCAGCTTCAACATGGCAACCGGTCCTTTACTTAACGAGTCAATGTGTCACCAAAAAATATTCCACCTAAGGGAATAGTGTCTTCCTTAACTATAAGTAACTTGGTTCCTCCGAGCCCTCAGGTTATAATCTCGTTTTGTAGGAGGAAATGAGTCTTGAGCCTGCACTTTCATTGTACAGCCTAATGATGAATAACCAGTACCGTATGTAGAAAACTCTTGACTGTTACTTAACGGCCTATTTGTACTTTTAAAAGAGCCCAGAGTTGGAGAGTCACAGCTTTTTAGTTCATTGCTCAAGAAAAAAACCTGTCTGACATAGTTGAATTTCCCCAGAACTAAAATCTAAAATCAAACCCTCTGGTGGATGAACGAACCCAAATTTTGTGATGGTATATTGAGTACGGAGAAGGTTAAATTAAATTTGTTGGTCACGTAACATGCACTGTGTACAGTAAGAAGTAGAAATATCGAATAACTACAGTTAGTGGAAATTTCGTTGTCACCTGATGTCACTGTTGTAAATACACAGATAAATAAAAAACACCTGGGCTGGGAATCGAACCCGTGATCCCAGAGACAAGAGTTAAGCACGGTGCCACTAGACTACCGAGGCGGTGATTAACCTACAGTTTAAAGCCGATTCCAATCGGAGGTGGGGCAATTTGTTATCACTTGTTGCCTTTGCCATTGCCTATCAGGAGCTGTACTTGCAGAGTTTCTTCTAATTCTCATTCACTTCATATTGATAATGAATATAGGAAAGAATGTTATGTAAATGAACCATCGGATCAAGACGGGAGTCGAACCCTCAACATACCGAGTGAAAATCTAGTGCACTGCTCACTAGACTATGAAGGTCGTCTAACAATTTCCTTGCCGGGAATCGAACCGGAATGTTAGTCTTGCACGCTTCCACTAAACTATCGAGGCTGCGTTCCATTATGGTAAGAAACGCTCTTAAGTTGGGTACACATACTTTTTAACCTATTGGGAATATAGTGAGGCGCTTACTTTGCCCACCTACAACATACAGATATTCATTCTTCCATACACTCTTTCACACTATTGTTGTGTCATTAATTGAAATTTCATTTGATTTGATGATTTCCACTTGTGCGTATGTATGTGATTAGCTTTTAAGATGCGTTACTAATTACAAATCAGATGTAAGTAGGTAGTATACATACACTTCATTCATAATTTGATTACATATACTTTCTACATACATTTATATGAGGTTAAGCTCATAATTGCTATTGTAAACTTGTAATTAAATGATTTTATAAGCCATTAAAAAGAAAAAGTGTTGCATTCATCCAAAAATATGTGTAGCTTTTTCGATGGATGGATGTAACCACAAACGTGCAATGAGCGTGCATTGCATTAACACTTACTCAAAAGATTTTCAACGAAAACTTTTGTTTTTGACTTTTGAATTTAATATGATATGTTATTAGATACTATTAACTCGCAACTATTATGTTTCGATTGCATTTCAAGCGCAATGCGGCGCCATTTCTTCTCAGTATCACTTGACCAGCGTAATACAACGCAATGCACTCTATACTCATACTTTGTCATACCATCGTAATACCTTCTGCATACCTTTTTTTTTTGGATTTTCGTTTTCTTCATAATACCTCAGAGGTTAATGACTTTTAGCTAGTTATTTATTCATTAGTTTGTTGGCTCGCTTAAATTACATTAATTTAATATTGCTTAACGCTAGCAGAGGCAACAAAAGGTAACTAATATTGCGCATACGTCACCCATAGCCATCATAATCATCATCACCTTCACTAAAAGCATTACAACTTTGCTCACCTACATCATAATCGTCGTCGGCTTTTATTTTATTTTAGTTTTAAATAATCTCATTTATATGCGCCGCGTTTTTAAAAAAAATGTTATTGTAGGCTTTTTCCGAAATTTTTAAATTTTTCAGATTTGAGCCGTTGAGAGCAAAAGTAGTGTAAGTCACCACCAGACACCTTCACACCACGGAAGGTATGGCGGATTCCGAAACGGCCGTCTGATTTGCCCATCTCTGTATACACTGTTGTTGTGATGACTACACATATAGTTCCTTTAGCCTGCAACACATTATTTAATGAACCACCTCGTTCAGTTACCTACGAAAGTTAGGTAAGTCTAGGTTCAACTGGTGTTTCAATTTTCATAGGAACCCTATTTTGTACAGCACCAATGTATCTAATTTTATTGACGTACCCCACTTTTGCTCTCAACTGTTAATTTAATGTTTTTGTACCTGTTTTTAATATTTTAACGTCGCACCTTTTTTTTTTTTTTGTTTATATTTGATATTTGATTATATTGTATATCCACAAAACAACTTTCAGTTTTAAATTGATTTTTATTTTATATTTTTAATGGCTCTACATTTTTTTCTTTTTGCTCTCTCTTTCTCAAATGAAACAATTTGCAACAATTTTGTATTGCACTAATTTGAATTTTAGTCTAGCAATGGCTATTATTGAATGGTAATTTTGGGGCATTTGGAGCACACCTGCTTATTTTAATAAATCTCTTTCCTTTCGCTGAACTCTGATGATTTATAAATTGGTCATTGCGGGCCTAATGCGGAGTCACTAAATATATGTTTAAGCAAATTATCTTCTTTTTTTTTTATTATAAATTTACCAATTACTAATTGCTTTTTTCTGTTAAGAAATATTGCAGAAACATCATAAACACTCATCATTTTTAACTCTTTACAAAAGTATATCTCTTGATTAGGTTAAATATAGTACTAACGCCGAAAATATAGCTTGTATAAAGAAAGTTTTTATTTTTATATTTTACATATTGAGAGTATATTACTCACTCAAATGAAACCAACAACTATAATTGGTCAATTAAAAGCAAAACATGGGATATTTTCTCTCTTTGCATGATTGTAATTAGCAACATCTTCTGAAATGAAATATACCATTTCATGCTGTTCATTTAGAAAAAAATTTGCTTTATAGATGATGCAAATAAAAAAATTACCTAAAAGTTCATAATTGTGCTTCAGTGGTTGGTCTTCGCACATGCTCCAAAAAGAAATCAAATAAAAGTTTATATTTCATGTAGTAGTGGAATTTTGAATTACATTTTATGAATACACTTTGCCCTCCACTATTTTATTGTGCCGTTTTGCCCCCGAAAAATAAAAAGAAATAAAGCAAGTTTTTAATTTCAATTTCAGTTAGGGTATTTTTGCAAGCAAACCAACAAATAAAATTTTTTTAATTAAAATGCATGAGTATGAGCGCTTTGGTTTCGTTGCTAGTAATTGTAAGAAAAATTTGGAGCAAATCAATTATTTGTAGAGCAGAGTGCAAAAACAGCACTAGCTCAGATTAAAAAAATTAAATTGACTTCAATTGTTAGAAAATAAGCGATTTCAGAAATAAAAATTATAGATTAGCTCAAAGTGTCTTTTTTGCACGTATGTATCCACAATAAACCTGTGCTTAAGAATAAAGCTCAAATTCATTTCAGGCATGATACATTCATAGAATTTTAAGTTTAAATTTTACGCTCGCTAGTTTAATCTTTTATTAACTAAACATTTTATTATTATTAAAAGTGGATATGGAATTTCTAGATTGTTTGTTCAATAAACGCCATTTATATTTACGAGTGTATTTATTACGGTAGTGGGGTGGCGGAGAGGGCATGGCTGACTGCTTATCTAAGCACGTTTATCTATTTTAGTGCTTGTTTGTAGAGTAATGCAGCTGCAGTATTTTTGTTTTGCTTTTTAATTATGAGCGCAGACTTTGACTTTTGTGTTTGTTTCTGTGTTGCAGCATTTGAAGCTGTTTTGCTATTTTTATTTAGCATTTAGTTTTTTATGACCTTCAAAGTAGAGCGAAATATTTTTAAATATACTGAAGAGCTTAAAATTTAAAGTATGTAAACAAGAATTTAATTTGCATAAAAATGTCTTGAAATCTTTGATGGCATGTCATCAGCCATTCACACAACATCAAATTGACATATGTCAAAAATTTCAAATAAAGTAAATGCAGCGTATTTGAACGCTTTTGAAGCTGCTATTCCACATAAACACGTAGTCATTCATTGTTATATGTATGTATATGACAGTACACAAACAAAAAAAAATTGTAACATGTTGAAATGGGAATAAGCGTGCTTGCCTGCATTTCAATGAATCTGCAGAACTGCAAAACACTCTATAGCTGTCTATATCACCCAGTAGATAAAGCAAAGGCCTCATCTACTGCAGAAAAGATAGACGAATCTTTCGTTGGTCCCCAACTCTTCAGTTCTGAATTTTCGTATTTATTTTTAGGCATTACTTACCCACCTTTCAAAAGCCTAATCTTTTTTATATACAAGTTTTGAAAAATAAATAAAAAAAATTCAGTTTTTCAGAATGGGCGAAACAAATAATTTAATTTATTTTATCTTAAAAACAAAATACAATAATCCAGTCTTGACTGGATACCAGCATTTTTTGAAACGTGCATTTTTAACAACGATAAGGAGAACTAAATCTTCTAAATTCTTCTGAATGAGTCTCGAATTCAACCATAATTTCATTTCAAAATCAATTTAAGAGAGCAATAAATTTCATATAACAATAAAAAGAGAGTGCGACACTCGGTCCGTGAATCCGCCTTGAGGGAGGTCTGAGCATTCATTTGAAAGCGAATATAGATTTTTCTACTGGATTTAAATGCATACATACATGTTCATTAACGACCGCAAAAAACTTCCAGTAAAATCTACTAAACTCTATGCAATTTCATTCATGCACACTCACACTGACACGCATTCATTCCATACAAGCATATTCTCGTATATGTACAATCTATTTGCAATGGTATGTTAGGAATTTCCACTTTTGCCTGTCAAGTTTCGTCATTGTTTTTGTTGTTGCTGAGCTTATTATTGTTGCTGTTGTGGCGAATGTTTTGTTTTTCATGCATTGCATACGAAATGAAAGTGCGAATATTGACACATATCCACCCATAAATGCTCTTGCCTGCCTGTCCGCCTACCTGCCTGCCTGCATAAGTGACTGTGCTTCATGCACATCACTGTCTCCCTCTCACTCTTTGTCTAGGTAATTTTACCTTTACCTCTCAGCGGTCACCCAACTCAGGTCTCACCCAACTTTACTCTTCTTCTATATTTCGTGTTTGTGTGTGTGAGAATATTTGTGTAGGTATTGAAAGTATGCGGGCGCGCTCGCGTATTTAATGCTGTCATATTTCTGTTTGTCAAAGTGACATGTCGGAATTTCAATATATGATTTAAATTTTGCACATCTAACTGCATATGGTACACACACTTCTATGAATATATACACATATATACGCATACATCTATATATTCGTATAGCCTACGTGCTTGATTGTTGCTTTTCTATCGTAATTTCTTCTCTTTACTGTCATTGTTATTATTTTGAATTGTCGTTAAACAATAACAACAACAACAACGAAAAACCACATGTGCCTAACACTTTACGAGCGATATTACACAATTGCAAATGCTATGACAAAAATTACATTTATTGTATCATATACTAGCTGAAATACATTTACATATATGGAGACACCTATTTATAGGTGCATATGTACCTACAAATACATTGAAAGTACCTACATCAACACTGATTTTTTTTGTTTTCTTTATTACTATTTTTTTTTATTGCCCACAAGTTGAAATTTATATGATGAGTGAGGTTCAATGAACAGGTGAACGTAAAAACAGTAACAAACAAAAAAACAACAATAACAAAATCGAAAATAAAAACATCACCAACACATCGCATCAACAACATCATCATAGCCATCACCACCGCCATCGCACAACATTATTGTGGTAAAAGAAGAAGAAATAAAGGTATAACAAAACAAAACCAGAATACAATAATAATAAAAGCCTTAGAAATGATTTTCAAATAAATTGTTTAGAAAGAAGGAAATGCGAGTAGTCGCGAACAGTCGAGCACAGAGAGGGAGAGCGAATGGATGAGAAAGAGAGGAAGTGGGCGGGTGCCTAGAAGTGCGTATTTGTATAGAAAAGAAGTTTATGGTAAACATGCCAATTTTTTCTTGTACATTTTTATTCTTTATTTATTTTTCTATGGAACTTCTTTTGATTTCTTTAGAACTGTGCATAAAAAGCGAAAAATAATATTGTATAAAGTACATATTTATACACTAATTTGACAGCTGTCAAAATCAACGCACATAAACGCATTCATATACTTGTATTATAATTGATTCAATTCAAAGCTTATGTCCATGCTTTTGTTGGTTTGGTTTACGTTTGGTGGGTTGCTTTAACTATTCACTGTCGTAACTTTTGGCTTGTGTTAAATTTGCGTTATTTAATTCCAATTATTTTGGGGCATTAAAATATAACGATGTTAGAAATCCCCAGGGAGACAGGGTGTTAAAACGTTTCTCGTTTCTACCTTGTAGGTATCGCTAAAATATTGTCACTTTCGGGAATTCGAGGTCGCTGAATCCGACCTTGTACTTAGATTTTTTAATTCACATTTTCTGGGCTTCTCTCCACAGAGTAAAGTGCTAAAACAATTACTAGGACAACCACACATTAACATGCTCCTCTATCTTACCTCCCTTATAGTGAAAAATATTTATATATATGACCACTAGCGGATCTAAGGGGTCAACCCCCTCTCTTTACCGACGAAAGTTTCATATCTTTTAATCGTTGGTCATGAATGAAAAAAAAAAAACATTTTAAAGGACGAACAAATTAAAATCCCCCTTCGGAAATTTCTGGATCCACTAGTGTATGTAACCATACTGGGTAATTGTTTGCGAAAAAGTTGTCACAAAACGACAAAACCACCTATCTCAAACTCCTTTTAAGAAATTCCCTCTTGAAACACGAAATATATATTTTTTTTTCCAATAAAACACTAAACAGGAACTTTAAAACGTTAGGAAAGCAAGAGAGAAAATATTCCTCATTGAAAAATAGTCGCGGTCATTTAAAACCAAAACCGCTTAAGTTTAGTTTTTTTTTTATACAGAGTTAACCGTTAGAAAATACAACAAATTACCTTCTTCGGAGACATTTCTACTAACACAGTTTCATTTCTCAAGTTACTTAAATTAGCCAATCAAAGTATGCAGCCATTTTTAAATCAAATCAATAACTAAAAACAAAACTGTAATTTTCATTAATTCGCAAATTATTCATTTTACACACAAACTTAAAACAGTCTGCATATCCTTATAAAAATGTATAAATAATATTTTTTATAATGCCATAATAAAAATGAGCATTGTAACGTAGGGGAATAAAATTGACAAAATCACCTACGAAATGTCAAAATATAAACGTAATTAACTTTTATTTCAAGACATGTGTGTATGTGAAAATGTGTGTGTGTGTTTAAGCGCCATAAAAGTGACTAAAAATTAAAATGCGCGCAACTCACACAAAATACTATAACATTACCGCCTTGTGGGCGGATTCGTGATGATTATGATGACAAATCATGTGAAATCATGTGAAGCGTTTATGTTAATCATAAAATATTTGTATAATAAATTTTAAGTAAATTTGTTATAACATTTTACTGCAACTTTTCACAAATCATTTTTTATTTTTTACTAAATTGGTTATTTTTTTGTTCATTTTTTTTTTGTTTTTTTAATAAGAAACTAGTTTTATTTACCTACTTTAGCCACGTGCTTCAATTGAACTGTAATTTTATTTATTTACACACTTTCAAGTTTATTGTTTACAATTGCCATACAGTTTCTTCAGCTGAAACGTTAAATCACTTTTATTTTCTTTATAACTTTGTACTTAGTAGGATCTAGAAAGCTCACTTCACTTCCCTCATTTTCATGTCTTCAGATTTGTATGTTTGTACTCTCAACTACCCTATTTTTACTCGTTACATACTTGCTAGCTAGCTTGAATATTGTATAGAATGTTGGTAACACACTTGACATGTTTTTTATGTCACTTACTCGGTTTTACCATCCTCCCTTGCACCGTTCTTCTTATCATCCTTCTGCTGTTTTGCTTCCTTTTGTTATCAATGTGTAAACTTCCCGTTGTTGTTTGTTATATTTTTTGCCATGCTTTCTAAGAAAGTGTTTTTTTTTGTTTTGTTTCTTCTTTATATTTGTTAAATCTTCCATGAGGTAAATAACATATATACATGCCTGTGCATGATTACAGTTTGCAGTTTTCATACTCACCCATCCGTCTTCCTCCGTTTTTGCATTTCCTACTCTATGTACACACCTACAGTTGAGTACTTACATCTTACTTGTTTTATTGTCATTTGCCACCACATCATATTTGATCCTCCATACACTCCTCAGTTGTTACCCTTCCGAGAGTATAAACCATTTGGAGGGCTTTTGACGGATACTACATGCACATATATGACTTTTTAAATTATATCACCCATTAGGAAATGCATTCGGATGGGTTTTTCCGAAAGCGCATGTCATAAAAAATATAACCTTGCTTTTGTGTTTTTCGGCTTACATCAATATTCTGAGAAATTCAAGATTCACATCGATCACAAATATGAATTTTTCTAAGATTTAGTAAATGTAACGAACACAAAATTATAAATATTCCAACAAAAAAATTCAAATGATCATGCCCCAGTGGAATCTATATAATTTTAACACCCCATTTATAATTTGTAATATTAAAAGAAATATTATAGAAAAATATTAAAAATAAGTTATTCAGAAATTTTCGAATGTAATGTTTTTTAAATGTCTCTGAGCCCTAAGGTAATATGAAAAACTAAACACAGAGTTGTAATCTCTATTCAAATTCGCTTCAGAAAAATGGTATCACTACCAAGCAGTCTGATACATTTTCGTTTTGTTATTTTCCAAATACAACAACGCAACTTTTTACACTTATCAACATAACATAACCTGCTGCTTTTTAACACAGCTATCAGTCATTACTATTTTCAAAACTGATGTGACAAAATCGCTGTTACCAAAGTAAAACTTCCTTCACTCAAATTGGTTTCTTTAAGATCTCGATGTCAAGAGTTCCTAATGGGTCTTCTTCATATTCCAAATAACTGACAAGAAACTAACTGCATAATACATACAAACATTCTTGTGAATGCACACATACATAAGTATTTTATTGATCGTCGTAGTAGTATCTACTGTATATAAGTACTAGGTGTATATGTAAGTTTGAATGTACACTCGTGTGCAAACATGCAGCAGGCATTTCATCAATTTGTAGAATACATGAAGATGCTGTTCTGTGTAGCGTTTGGTCGTTCGTTCGCTCCCTCGTTGAACGTCTTCTTCCATTACACTGCTGCTATAGTTACTACTAAATTTTTTATTGTAGTAATATTTACTACTACAACATACTATACTTGCTTTCAATGCCAGAGCAAAAAAGTATGGTTAAAAGTACTTCATACAAAGTATTGTACTATAGTAAGTATACTATAGTGTAGATAGCACATACGTATATGATAGTATGTAGTATTTTTTTATAGTATGTCATCGTAGTAAAATTGTACTTCTGAATAACGTAGTAAAAAAAAATAGCGTAGTCATTTTGTACTTCGTTTTCTTTATTCCTTCTTCTTCAAAGAATCTTAAACAATTTCCACTTAAAGAAAATAAATTATTTGCAGTCTCACTTGATAGCATAGCAATAAAAATCGATTTTCTTCAGCTTTTTTTTTTCATAACTCCCTTACTTAGAATATGATATGAATTTTTCTGAATAACTTGAGTTTGAACGTTCTAATATGGCAATAGAGAGTATACTTGCTTCTTTGCTGCATACTTTTTAGCAACTTGAACTGAAATTCTTTCAAGTATATTGCGTTTTAGTTGCATACTTTTCAGCGCATAAGCTAAACTAAAATTCCTCTTAAAATATAAAATTATATTTAACTTGAAAAATGTTTATTGTTTGCTCACATTCTCTTAGATTTTCATTGTATTGCTCGCTTGCTGTTCAAGAATTTACTATCAACATACAAACTCCATTTCCGAAAGGAATCAGGTTTTAAATACAATGAATGTCTTCCTACCACAGTTGCAATTTCTCAGTTCTTTGCTCCTTTTTCTCTTTCTCTTTCATGGATTTGTTCTCATATCCTTCTACGTATTCACATTTTTCTTACTTATTTTTCTTAAGGGGTTTTTCATACTTTATTTTTTTTTTAGAGGACACATTAGTCACGTGGCCATGCTGTTGAGTTGTAGATGGGCTTTTAGTTTACTTTATAGTATTTTATATAGTATGTATTGTAAGTACCTACTGTTTCTACTACTATTACAATTCTAGAAAACTCATACTGTACCACAATGTGTAAACGGATATTTTTATATTTTGACGTAATTTATTGTTGCTTTTTATTCTTTTGGCCAAATTGCTTTCTTGGTTGCTAGCTAGCGAAGTAATTTTATACTCGTACTTTAGATGATTAAAAGGAACCATTATGAAAGTAATTGTTGGTTAGTTCAGATTGGCAGTGGTAAAGTAATAGCCTAGCCCATTTTGTATTGTGTGTATACCAAATATATATTCCCAAGAAACTAATCATTTACCTATGTTGCTTTTCTATGTATTAACAAATTTTCAATTGAACCAATTTACTTAAGCGAGTTGAAGCGAAATTTGGTTTTCTTTCCACTCCATTGTCCCACAAGAGGAAAGACGAATTGAATATTTGTAGAAAATTTCCGTACACTATATATTATGCAAATCGAAGAGTTTGCTTAGTTTTAGTCGGAGTTTTCTGGTTTCAGAGACTCATTCCTATCAGCAACTTAAAATTTTTTTAGGAAGATACTAACAAAGAATTTTTTCCATTATAAATGCAATGTGAACGAAGTAAAAATTAATTTTTTTGCCGAAACATTGAAGATTGTTAGAATTAATTTAAATTTTAGCTGTCGATTTCTACCAGACAGACAAAAAATGCTAAAAGTTTTGAAGCAAATTGGTTCAGGATAAAAACTCTTAAAAATTTATGAGACAGCCGCTATTTGTTTGAGTGACGATAATTAAAGCGACATTTAAATCATTTAATAAAAATTTCAAAAAATATTTTTGCTAAAATTTTACCCAAATTTCAACCTTTTAATGGCTAATTTCTGAATGTCAGGCCTATATATATATATGTATATATAAATACAAAGACACAGATAACACTTGTTCGAATACCTAAAGAGTTTGAAGGGAAGGCATATCAAATCTAAAAGTAACATTACCTCATTCTTAAAATCGATTCGGTGGCTTAGTTTCAGTGTACCAGACGTGCGGATTCTATTTGCAGCAAGGGCAGGGCCACAAAAATTTCTAAAAATTATTTTCCAAATTATCTCATCACCAAAAATTCCTCCTTCTTAATACCAGTCGACTGAATAAATTAGCCGATGACAGTAACAGGATCATTTGGCTTATAAAGGGTTTTCCATTAAGGACATCACAATTTTAGCTATTAATAAAACACAGATTTTTTTGAGATATTGAGTTCAAATTTATTGTGGGTCTAGTGCGAGCATTACATTTTATGAATGAAATTCAGTTCGGTCATATGACCACCACGCACCCGTTTACAGCGATCGATTCTTTGAACCCAATTTTCCACCACTCTCGCACACTTTTCGACCGGAACGTTGGCAATTTCACGTTTGATATTGTCTTTGAACTCGTCTAGAGTTGCTGGCTTGTTGGCATAGACCAGTGACTTGATATAGCCCCATAAAAAGAAATCCAATGGCGTTAGATCGAATGAACGAGGCGGCCATTCCACCGGACCATTTCTCGAGATAACACATTCACCGAATTTGCCTTTCAATAAATCGATTGTGACGCGTGCTATGTGGCTAGTGGCACGGTCTTGTTCAAACCACATATCGTTCATGTCAAGTTCATCCAATTCTGGCCACAAACAATCTTCCAACATAACACGATAGCGCTCTTAAAGTGGCGACCACCGACTCAGAATTTCGGTAATAGTTGACTAACCTTTTGACATTGACAGTTCATCAAAAAAGTTTAAAGGTGCGTTCATATAAAGATACGAAATTGTTGTGATTTTTGGCGGAAATGTCATGAGAAAGCACTGGCTTAGACTTAAAGAATCTGATAATTTCGAGGCTAGTTCGTTTGGGCATTTCGAGTACGTCTCTACTTTTGCTTTTAATAAAATTTCCATTTATTTTCTTTCTTCCCGATAGTTCTCGAGAAAATCCCCGATTTTCGATCAAATTCCCCGCATCGGTATAATTTCATATTGTAACAGCGTGACACTCACTTTCCATATAAACATTTTACAAAAACGAAAAATACCTTAAAATTGACCTCAGTGAGTGTTATTTTAGGCGACCCTGAACTTTCTCAGTCCAAAACTTAACCAAATTTTATAGCACTAGTAGATTAATAGAAATGCACTTTCTGAATCCGGAATTCTTTTGACACATGGGAGATTTCATTTCAAGGGAACCCATTCCTAAAATCGATTGGGCTCAAACTTGCACAAAGTTTAGTCATATTGGGTAGTAGTTGCCATACCAAATTTAAACGATATGAGGTGTGTCGAGTTACTAGACGTTTATTTTAATAGATAAAGAAGCCTCAGCTCACTTTTGGACATCAAATTTATCAAAGGAAAAGACATGGGCTTTCTTTTGACTCAACTAAACAATGGCAAAAACCTTGTTTTGAGAAAAAAGGGTTCCAAGTTTTGACTGTCGATTTTTAACAGATAAAATATACTTTTTCTTCATTATGATGGCTGACCGTAATTTATAAGTCTACAGATAAGTCAGCAGGGATTAAGAGTTATTAATCAGGAGGTGCTGGATGAAGACATAACTAAGCCTTTCTGAACGGCCGAAAGGGAAGTCGAAGCACCGCGCGACTGTTTTGTCCTGACTGACACTCGGCGCTATAATCATCTGTATCTACGAAATATAGTACTTTCAAATAGCACATTTTTTTAAAAATCGATTTCTCCAAACCAATAAAATGCCCACTTAAGAAAATATAAACATTTCAAGACCCAAAATATGAAATAAGTCATAAGTAAAACCTTTTACATTACATAAAATTTGATAAAAAAAAAAGCTGAACGACTTCAAATTCCCCGCAAAAAACAGCTCATTCCCCGATTCCCCGCTCTAAGTCAAATTCCCCGGAAATCGTGGAATTCCCCGCAAGTTGGCATCGCTGATTCCCAGCACAAATATCAAACAATAATTTATACTTCCTGTAATTTATTTTCGGTATAAAACGAAGACAATGTGTATGGGGATCACAACTCTTCAATATCTAAGGAAAAGGGTAAAGTTTTTGAATCTGAAACAAATACTTGCATTTTTTTTGGAAATCAAATCAATTCAATTTTAAAAATATCTCACGTTCTTGAATTAAATGCAAAAAAAAAAAATACATTTATTAAAACCTTTTTCGTACAAACATCACATTCAAGTAAAGTGTGAATATGTCATTGGCCTTAAAACCGAAAATAAAAAAATAATAAACTTTCCATTACTTACACTTTAATCTGTCCGTACTTCATTCGCTTTACTACTAACGCTTGTGTTTTTGCCTGTCACAGAGCATTTGGGCATTTCTCTTTGTGCTCTTTGAAGTTTGAGCAGCACACACTTCTACGTGATCAGTGATCCTCACTCCACGTACTGTCATAACGCATTTAATTGTCAAAATGACACAAACATTTTATGTGAGATCAGCAGTGCCTAAAATTTGTTGCTTATTTTGAGGAGCACATACAAACGTTTGCGTTTGAGGTATTAATGTGAATTTGGCCAACGTGTGCAAATAGAACGCTAATTTAGACTCATTACAAAAAAGTTAAGAAACCATAACTAAAACAAAAGCAAAAAAAAGTTTAACGAAAAAATCACCTTTACTTTTTACTTCGGTTTTTTTTCGCATATTTAATTTAATTTTTCACACTGGCAAATTTGCTGTTAAATTTTATATTTCGTCTTTAAATTGCGACATTTTCTTTTCTGTTATGTATGAATATTTATCAGCTATTATCACGAAATGATTGGTCATACCATTTTGTGGGTTTGTGTGTAGGAGCTAATTAGGCATTGACAAGGTCGAAGATATTATTTTTTACACCGTTAATACACTGAAAAAAAAGAACATAAACAATATTGCACTTCAATTTGGATTTGTGGATGCAATCTGAAAAGTTTATTGAATGCAGTGAAGTAGACTTAATATGAATCTTGCTTAAAATAAATTGTTTAGATAAGATCCCAAAGTTTTTAAAACAAATTCTTTTCTCTAAAAATAATAAAAATATTTGTTTAACACGAAATGGATAACGATTCTTCCTATTTCACGTTAACTAAATTTCTCTGTTTAAAAAATTTGTAAAAAGAATTCTCGATATTTTCTTGTTTTTTCTTCTCCAAAGCTATCAGTATGGATCAAAATAGGTTATAGATTCCCAAATTTTTACTCTTTGCCGCCTAAAAAAATAAAAAATTCTTGATTTTTCGGTCTGTCAAGTATTGAGCTTGTATAGCAGTCCAGCGAGCATACACTAAGCTACTTGAATGGATCCAAAAATTTTCGGCTGAGTTATAATGTTAAATTTGAATTTAAAATTTCAAATATTATGATCTATAAAATTCTCTGAGTGTGCGCTGCATATTTGTTCATTTGTCATGCTAATTTTTAATTGCCTCCGTCCATTGTCGTTTTTAATTTTTTTTTTTTTTTTTGTATAGAGTTTATTGCTGCATGCCTAGAAACTTTTGAGAAGTATACAGAAAATGCGTCGAAGGACAAATTGATTAAACTAAACTGAGCATTTTAAATTAATTTTAATAACTTTAATTATGTATTCTTTAAATATCAAATTTAATTCCTCTCCAATAAAGAATGAAACTCGAAATTTGGTGAAAAAAACGTATCTTTTTCTTGATAATAATTTCGGTTGAAAATTATATAAATAAATTTCGTATTGGCCTTTGGGAAAATTCCTTAAAATGTATACACAATTTACACCAATACAGTTTCCAAACTACGTAACGAATGTTAAAAAAATTTCAGAATTATGCATTCTTGTATAATCTTGTATTCTGTTGTACATTATGACAAGTTCGCATTATTCAGTGAAGTGTTAATTGTAAATTGTAAACATATTCCATTCCCAGACCAGGTCGGCTGGCAATGCAAATGCAATGCAAATAATGTGAAATTTTTGTAAATAAAAAATTAAATTTTTACTGCAAAGAACAAAAGAAATTCATGCATGATGAGCGTAAATTGCATTTAAATGAACAACATGTTTTTATTTGTATGACAAAAATTAAATGTTTTTTATTAATTTTTGTTTTTATAAATAAATTTTTTTTTAAATTTATTTCTTCTTTCAACTGACAATAAAATGAGTATTACTTTGTATTAAAAATTTAGCATCTACTTAGTATGGAACATGCACACACATATTAATATCAAATGACGATATTTAATTTGTAATATTATAATGTAATACATTACATATATTTAATACGCTTCATCTTGTGTACCTATGTTCATTTGTTCTAGATCGTATTTGATTGAAACTATGATAATTGTACATGATTATAGAGTATTGAATCTCATGTAGAAACGTTCATAATTCCACTACCTTACAAAACTTCGTTATCTTAAACGCATTCAGGGCTAATTTAAACAGTTTTCGATTAACCAACAAATTGTACTAATATAACCTGAATGTTCAATGTCTTGTTAATTGTTATGCCCTCGGCCTATTCCTTTTTTCTTGAGAATTTCTTTAATGTGAATTTGTGGAAAAGAAAAACAACTGCTTCACTAGCTGCAACCTTATTAACTTTCTTATGTCCATAGATGGTTGGGATCCAAGGAGATAGGGTAGTTACGGTAGCGCATTTTCTATTTGTGAAATATGATTTCTATTCGAGCAAAAATATCACAATCGATTTTAATTAAATTGTATTTATAGAACTTACTAAATTTTTCTATATTTTTTAAATGAGCTGATATATAACTTTATAAACTCCACGTAGCTCATAAAAATGCAAAACCTAAGCAGGAAAAATCCCCTCTTATTGCGCAAATTCATGCGAAATGCTGGCAAAATTAGTATGTACCTACATATAAAAATAGTAAAATCGACGTTAAACGTGATTGCAGCATTCACTTCACATTACTTCCCTTTCGTTCAGATATCCATTAACTAATTCACACGTCCAATAAGACCCAACCCAAAAAAACATGCCTGACGAAGGTATTTCATTTTATTTATTTATTTACTTGGAACAATTAAATTTAATAAAATTTAATTTATATTTATTTAAAAAATAAACAACAACTTCATACCATAATTTCACTCCTTCTCTCTGCACTGTATATATATGTATGTATAATACAGTGGCGATCAGAATTTGGAGAACAGTAACTACATATATGTAAGTAAACAACAACAAGTGCTAAAGCAGTAAGATAATTAGTTAAAACACTTGGAATTTTACAATTATTTTTTAGAATAATATAAATTGTAATCATAAACAAATTGTAGAAATGATGATGGGGGGGGTTGTGTGAGTCAAACTGTAAAATTTTTACATCGGGACTCGTTTTTCAGCAGACAAAATATTCTAAAACACGCGCGACTTTGGGTAAGATTATAATTTTAATAATAATGAGAAGAATATTTAATTTTGCTTACACAATTTTTGAGATAAACAAAAAACTGAAACCGTATTGATTTAAAATCAAATATCGACACAAAAATATTTAAAACTGAGCATGATCTATGGATTGTTACCTGACCATGATTTAGTTAGTTCAATGGACAAAAGTTCCGTAGCAGTGTTGAAATATTCTGGTTAAAATTCAAAATATTACAATAAAATCTTAATTTCTTGAGCGTAGTTCTTCTAACCAAGGCCGTATTTAGGGGGGAGGTTTTGAGGGTTCTGAAAAATAAATTTGAATTGAAATCGTACGAAGTTTGTAGCACGTCATGGTCAAAAACGGTATTTTCAGGGGTTTTACCCCATTTTTTCTAAAACGTGCCGTGATGGGAAGTTTTTGACCTCAGATTCGTGTTCAGCATGAAAAATTCATTCGCAAACACTAGGAACCATATTGTTCACCAAACCCATGCAGAGCAATGTTATTGAATCAGTTTTAAAGTTCTTAATCTTAAAATTTAATTAATCCTTTAACCCATTATTGCTCAAAGCACCCCGACTCGGAAGATCTCTTTCAATCATCATTGATAATGACCCAAATTCCCACTAATAATCATTTGGAAAAAATTAGTCTCTGACTATTTTTGGCATTTTTAATAATTTTTTTTTTTTTTTTTTGAGGTTGGGTACATTCTCAGTAATGGCAAGTCAATGAGTTATCAAAATTATGTCTTGCACGATAAAAAATGTATTGGAATCCACATTGAATAATATTTATTTTAAAAAATTTAAATTAATTATTCTGTGAATTTTTTTTGTCATTTTCGGCCATTTTTACTAAAGCTTTAAGACATTTATTGACTTTTCTCGCTAGTCTGATAGGGTCCATCAAATGATTCATCGTATTTAATTTTTTGTATTTAAGCATCAGTTTCATACAAAGTTTATATGAATATTTTCTTCGAATGAAAATCCCCAACTCACAACCTCCTCCCCGAAAAAAAATCCTGGCTATGGCCCTATATACTAGTTATTTACTATAATTTCATATCTTATTTTTATTTCAGACATTTTTGCTCACATGCAGTAGCCTGTGCTCATAATTCTGAGCGCCACTGTATGTGGTGACGTGTGTATGAGGTTGCCTCCCCTAAAACACACACAAAAATAGTACGCATATATTAAATAAAATAACTAAAAAAATTTAAATCTAAAATTTGCGTTTTTCATATTGAAATTAAGGAATGAAAATGTTGAAATATTGCGCATATACGATGATGCTTGCATGCAATTTTTATGATGATGGCGATGAGTTGTTGATGACGAAGAGATTACCTGGCATTGACAAAAAAAAAAGCACAAATTTTATGCGAAGCACATTAGTGCTTGTTTTTTCCGTTTGTTTACATTTTTATTTTGTTTATTATGGAACTAAAATGAAGCTTTTGGTTGGTTGCAATTTAAATGGCAAAATAAATTATTTATTAAATAGATGCATATTACTTATATTGTTAATTGTATAATTGTTTTTATTTTCGCATTAAATTACATTCTAAAAATACTGCGAATCAATATCAGCTCTCTGGTCCTCAAGGCGCCCTGCTTCTTTCTGATAGTTTTTTGTTTTGTGGCTTTGTTGGTTAAATATAGACAGACAATACACGTGTAGTTGTATTTGCATATGCTATAAATAACTTAATTTTGTTTTTTTTTTTATATTCCCCCTTTTTGTGTGACAGCAGCAATGCAATGAAAAAAAGAAGATTCATTATAACGATATAAACAAATGCGCGCTCAGGTGTTTGAAAAAACCAGTAATTTGCGATTGGTTACAATTCACGGAAATGCAATTATATTCAGTTTTTAACTTTTGAGTAATTGTGTTTGAGCAATGATTGTAATTAAAAAAATAGAAAAATATTTAAATGAAAGTAAAGAAAAATCAACTTAAAAGGTGTTTACGTGCACGCCAAATCATCAAGTCGAAATTTATTAAAATATGTTTTGACATGCTGAATATATCCCTGGCCGCACTTAGACACGTCGGTATTGAGACTGGTAATTGTACTTGTCTCCCAAGATCTTTTGAGCTTAACTTACGGCAATAATGGTTCACTTGGTACTGTGAGCAGTGCTGTCGTTTTGAAAATTGTATGGGGAGAAATTCACTCTTTTCAAGCGGAGGATTTTGCTTTACAGGGGAGGAATTTTTCAAAATGTCTTAAAAGTTTTTAAATAAGTATTTCCTGCTTAGATAATAGCTAACAGTCTCATTAATTTATAGAAATTTTATTAGAAAAAAATACGATTCTTTATTCAGAGTTTTTTTGTTACAAATTTAATCATACTTAAAGCTTTAAAAGTTATAAAAACCAAATATTCCTTCTTTGAAAACTAACGGTACTATTAGTAAATAATAATAAAAATATTATTAGTAGGGGAGAGTGGTCCTAAGTGAATCTCAAAATGAAAGAAAAAAATTAAAAATCTGTTAAAACCGATGAAACTGCCAAGGGCGTTTATCGCGCGTTGTAGCAAATTTTACATAACAAAATAAATATTAAAATTATATAATTATTCTAAAAACAATTTTTTGTGAGCACACTGTGAGGCGCCTGTTTCACTGGGTAAACCGAAAAAACCGACAAGAGATAAGCAACCGACTCAGGACCACTACGAGTTTTTACGCATCTCATGCTATTATGCATACGAAACAAGCCCGAATGAAAAATCTACTTCATCATACCAAAGCGCACAGAACACAGAAGCCAGCGTACTCAATTAACTGAACTTTTCAAATATTTACACACCTGTAGCAGCTTCACACGAAAAATTTATACCGCGGCCACGTTATCAAGCGAAAACTAAAGTGATAATTGTCAACGTAAATTACGTCTATATGTCTACTAACCTCTCATACGACTAAATGGTTAATCCGACACGCGCGCTATCTCTAAGAAACGCTGGGTGCCGGCTTAACCCACAGTGCCAACTTATAATCACTCTCCCCTAATATTAGTAAATAATAATAAAAAACAATAAAAATTAAAAAACTACAACAAACTTGTCTTCCTTCTTTTAAAACCAGGCATAAAATATAGAATGTAATTTGTGGTATTTTGAACCAGCTTAATCGAGGCATCATTGGAGCATTTCTTTGCCAACCATTAACAGCAAGCAATTTTGGTTTTTGTCTTTTATTAGAGTCAATTGAAAAAAAATTTTATGTGGAAAATTCAAAATTACCCAATAAATTCTTCCAGTTTTGAAAACATTTTTTTTTAAAGCATTCTTTAAATGAAAAATTTCACACCAAAATTCCTTCAGTTTAAAATCTAATAAATATATAAATTTATTACTAATTTATTGATATTTATTAAATATGAAAACTTACTTTTACGCGGTTTTTCTGCTATTGGTTTCAATTGTCACAAATTACAAACATTAACACAAAGCCAAGCAAAAACTTCTGAAAATGGAACACGAAGTTTTGAATTTGGACAGTAACCAAGCGATAAATAAAATAGAGCGAGTCATAGTAACATATATTTCATAGACAGAAACGAAAATAACCCAACAGAACACATTTAGTTTGATTTGCTTTTCTTTCGCATACAACGCAAAAATTCAAGAATATAAAATAGGAGGATTTTTCCCGATTGAGGAGCACAGGAGGATTGAGATTTGAGCGGAGTACGAATACCCCGATCGGAGTACCTTCGACAGCACTGACTGTGAGATATTCTTTCCATTATATCTAGTTTTTATGGTCCGGTTATATGTACGTACCTTAGTCTTTGTAGTAAATATAATCATTCCAGTTTTGCTCAAGTTTATCTTAGATCATAACTTGTTACTCCATGATTCCCCTGATCATGTTGAGAAACAGCCCTGACTGACACCAAAACTTTATTACTTCGTCCGCCTAACCTACAACCAACGAAGTTCAGTTTTGTTTGTTCCTTAAAATAATAAAAAAGTAATACATTTTTGTAAATATATTAAATTCTGTGAACCTATACACATAATAAAAAAAATATTGCAAAAATAAAACATATAATTTTTAAAATGTATTCAATCATTATTCTTACTGTCATCAGCTCAAAGGCCAACAACAAAAAACTAAGTATTTTTCTGATGTGGCAGCCGAAAAGCCAAGAAGTCTTTTGTGACTCAGGGCACATTCCGAAACAAAGGTATATAGAATGTCATATGAACATAGCTAACTCTAGCGATAATGGAAATTTACTTTTTGCTTCCATACTCAACATGTGCTTTGCAACAACAGACATGTTGTGTTACGTTGCATGCAGTTATCATTATTATTATTTATTATCTAAATTAATGACAGCACTAATTTCATTACAGAACAATTTCCCATTACGGCAGGCATTCTTCAGTTAGTAGTGTGTTGCTGTTGAATAAGTAGCAATTTATTTCACATTTTTAATCTTTATCAATTCTAGCACGAGCTATTACGTGATTAATAAATTGATAAGCACTTTTTACGCTTATCACTCCAACCTACCAAACAATCTAAATTTTAATCATAATCGCTTTCCGTAATTTCTCTTTAGCATTTCGGTGCTCCATGTATCTACAAACTACGAAATCCAAACCTCAGCGGAAAGTTAAACTTTTGCTACTCTTCTGCTACTGTGCCTACTCCACCTACTTCTCTTTTCTAATTATATTCCTAACAACAGATATTGTTTTTATTTATATTTTTTTAAAATTAATTTTCTATAGTTTACTTCAAATTTAGTTTATTTACTACCATTTACTTTCATTTTTCTTTGCTCTTCTCAATTTTTTTATTCCTCCATATTGTGGTGGCGGGCCACCTTCGTCTCCCACTTTCTGCTCTCGTTGATGACACATTCTTTTTAACGCTTTCTGCTTTTTCATTGTGTTCATTTGCCTTAATTTATTTCCTCTCTCTCGCATTTTTTTGTTTTTTATTTCCTTCTTTTTGTTTTGTTGCTTATTTTTCTTGCACTTAGTTTCCTTCCTTTTGTATACTCTTATTTAATGTTATTTCAACTGATAAAAACAAAAAGATATTTTGTTGTTGGTTGCTCTCTTTCGGCTTCTCAGTCTCTCTGCATTTCTCGTTATGTGAACAGTAAAGAAATTATTATTTTCTTCTAAGCCGTTGTTGTTGGAGGAGCTGGTGGTAGTGGTGATGATAATGGTGTTGGTGGGGGTAGTAGTACCATTAGTAGCATAGACAAAAGTTAAGATGAAAATTTTAAAAACCTGTAGGCGCATGAAATACTTGGAAAACTGTTTGTGCTATTGCAGCTTCACTGGTTATTGTGGAAAGTGGAACGCATTTGGAATACAAGCCATATAAAATTCCCCAATTTATTGTCCGTGCTCAGTGAGCACACATAAGGCAAACAAGTGGCTGCATCGTAGAAATTTTTTAATTGTAAAATAGAACACAACAATAGCTGGAATTTGGCATATGGTAAGTAGAGTTGCCGTTTGTGAATACTTATAACAAATTTTTATTAACCGAAGAGTACTTAAATGCAATACATTTTTCCCCTCTCAAATCATCGCTAATATTCTTGTTTTAAAGCTTTATAGTTTACTCTTTCATTTTCAGATTTTCTTTCTTAGTGCAGTTATATATGTTTGTAGCATTAATATGATACTTATTTTTATTAATAACTTTTATAATTTTCATAACAGTTACCTATGTAGGAATAACCATTTACATTTCCAATCCAACTTTTAATTAGAGCTAACAGCGCATTGAGAATTTTCCCTTCCTCGCTCTTCTAGTTAAGAAAAATACGAGTATTCAGAAAGTTAGTGAAACCTTGCTTTACAATTAGGTATGCATGTATTTGTTGCCGTAAAAAGTTTTTAATTAAAAGTTACGCATACGCTCAGGTGCTCATTCTCCGACTTCAAGAACTTGTTTGTGTTTTGGTTTGCATTCTTTTTGTCTATTACTTTTCGTTGGTGTTCGACAAAGTAGAGACTCACATAAAGGAAGTTGTGTGTAGTCAAATTAAAAACTTGTCTTAATGTTACAGAAGTTTATTTTAATCGAAGCTTCATTTTCGCTCTCATTTGGTCGGAAAGTTTCTAACAACTGTAATCAATGCTCTCTCTCCCCTACTCTGAAATTGTATATTTTTGTGTTTCACCTTTTTGTTACATTTTTGTTATTTTTTTTTTTTATATTCTTTGTGGTGAATATATCTCTAGCATAAGTAACAAAAATATTAGTAAAATAATTGGTTCCGAGAGAGCAACTGAGAGCATACACAGAAATTGTTAATACTACTAAATTTTTCTTATCTCTCTTTCTCTTTGTGTGTGTTGTATTTCATAAACTGGTTCGCTGTCATTGACGTAGTTGTTCGGTTTAATTTAACGCTGTCGTCGTCGTCGTCGTTGTCGTTTCCTCTTCTGTTTTACTTTGGCGAATTCTCCTATATTAGTCAATCGAGATTCGTTTGTGTTTTTGGACTGGTTTCTTTTTCGCTTATATTTTGCTGCTGTGTTTTTGTTTTTACATATTTAGAAAGAAAAAAAGTAAAAATATTTGTAAATGAGTCTCACTTATTAAATTTAAAAGAAATATATAAAACGAAACAGCTGATTATTTTTCTTCTGTGGCAAGTGTGTGAAAAGTTTTAAAATTTTACAAATAACTAAATATTTACAATTTAATGCTAGCATATTGTAAATAAATATATAGAATATATTTAATAACTTCTGCTAACTTTGTAATTTCTACTGTGCATTTAAGTGCATGTCTGTGATTGTGTATGTGTGTGTGTGTGTATTTGGATACTTCACTCTACTCTACCAACGCTCGTTGTACTACGTGGAAATGCCCAAATGGGCCACAATAGTTGAAAATGTTATTATATCATTGATTTTTGTTTGCAAAAGTTTTAATTTTTTAGTAGCATAAATTAATTTTGCGTTTTGTGTGTTTTTCTATTTACAGATCTATGGGTATTTTATTGCCGCCTGTCTCGCAGGTGACAAACACTCGCATCAATTTGACACAACATCATCGCAATCGCAGTTTGGACAGTGCGCTACAAAGAATACCAGAGGTGAGTAGTGTTGATTTCTCGCAGACAGACAAACAGTTATACATGCATGCGAAGTATCGCACTTGTTTTTCACACTAGATTATGTTCACATATTTCAAAATATGCTCATAGATATTGATGAATTTTAGTTTAGAACTGAAAAAGAAATTTATTGATAGGATATTGATTTTTTCGCTCTCTTGCTTTTTATTGGTATAAATAAATTTTAGGTCAGTGCAGGTCAATTTCTTCTGATTAATTTTAATGAAATTCTAGATTCACGTTATTAATTTAAAATGACACTTAATTTTAATTTTTTATCATTCATATAATTTTTGTTTTGGTTATTGTTGTACTCAATTCCAATACACTTCTGTACTTAGGTAGGTACTTTTACAATCATCATCACTCATACTCACTCACATAAATATTATACACTAATACTAGTGTTTGTTTATATGTATATAAAAAAGAAGAAAATATTATTGTTTTTTCCCTACTGCTTTTGCACTTTTCATTTAATATTTATCTTTGGTTTTGTTTTTCTCGTATTTCTACGTTTGTTTTTTTTTTATATATTATTATTTTTATTTTTTTTTTTGTTTTTATTATCATTCGTGGCAATTTTTTTAAAATAAAAGCAAAAACTATTATCTTCATCTTTAGCACAATTCAATTTTGTAGACGTAGAAAATTTTGTATTTTAGTTATATTATTTTGTATTCTTGAATGTAGGTATGTATACTATACATATTTACTTTATTCATTTGAATTTAAATTTATTTCAATCGATAAAATACCACAGGGCTATACTTTTTTATTGCGTTCTTAGCTCTACATATATGTTTACATATAGTATACACACATGCTAAAGCAAAATAGCATTACTACACAGAAACATTAGTCTGAATCATTTTGTAAATAGTTCCCTTTAATTCTAGGAATTTTATTCGAATTCAAAACAATGCCTTTTCGACACATACAATCGATTTCAAAATAAGTTTGATTTTAATATTTCAATTTTTAAAATTATTTATCAGCATCCTTTAAATAAACATATACGGTTTTATACGTAGCTCATACTTTTTTACTTTGCTTTTATACCATTTTTATAGTAAGTTCAGCCTTAGTTCATTTTATCCATTAACAAAACTCTTAACTTATTGAAATTGGAAATCCGAAGAAAATCATGTCGAATAGAAAGGAGCAAACCTAATTTTTCCCCAGATTCTGATTGAGTTAAATTACAATGTCTGCTTTGAGTGTCAGCACATTTCAGCTTGTGAATTTGTTATACCTTGTGAGCAGAAGCTAAGTCCCTATCCCTCTACTTCAAACCGTTCGGAAGACTAAGTCCTTTTTGGGAATCTAAGTAAGTGTCTAAATAGAATATGTTGGAACATTTTTTATAGCATACCTTTAGGTTTAAGTCATTTTCACTATTTCGTTTTTCAGACAAATTCTTCTTCTTTTCTGGCACAGCAGCCCATGGAGAGCCTAGGCCTAGCTTTTCGTTTCGATCCATGTTGTGCAAATTATGTTTGAATTAATACCGTTTTCTGCCGAATCCAAACTGTGAAGTGAAAAGCTTTTTTTAGGCGATTTTTCCTCTTGAAATATTGTAATTATGTACAACCTTTTTTGTTGTTAGTGGTTTTCATTGCATACTTTTAGGCTTATTACACTCATACACCTTTAATTATCTGTACTTTTGTTACAATATTTTCATTCATTAATTTTGATTTCACCACTTAACTTCCACTTTCTTCCTTTCCTTTCTCTCGCTGCGTAGGTTGAAGTATCATCACCAAATGCTGAAAGTGAGAACACATTTTGTACACCATCAATATTGGGGACAACAATGTGCTCGAAAATTGCAACCACAGCGGCAAATGTGACTGCAGCATTAACGACAACAACAACGCCTGCTCTGACATCATCCACATCAGGAGGAGCAGCAGCAGCATCTTCATCATCCTCATCGTCGTCATCATCAACATCATTGGCAGCAAATGGCATTACAGCAACAACTACAGAGCCGACCACCTCCGGCATCACTACACAAATGACGGAGTCAACAACTTTGGCATCATCATCAACGTTGTCGACATCTGTTAATCCCAGTGTCATTGGTGCGTATTAATTGAATTGCGATTCAAATTTTTGTTTTCTCTTTTCACTTCCAATTTTAATTTCAACTTTACTCTTTTGCACAGTTCAATCTTGTCCTACGTTACGTGTTCGTCCCAAATCGAGTGAAGCTTTCACTTCATCCGTTGCACGGACAGCATCTTCGTCGGCTCCTGTTGGCGTGAATTGCAATGTCGTTTCCAACAACAACAATAATAATAGCAACTGCAGTAGCAACAATAGCAATAGCAGTAAAAAGCGTGAAGATCTCACCAGTCTCGGATCAGATGATTCAGGTTTGTTTATTCGACGAAAACTAAATAATGTTTGGGAACTCCTTGTTCTCGATTGAAAGCCAATGTCAAATCAAAGTCGTTGACAATTTTCTATTATTATTACTCATTTCATTGTAGGCATCATTTGTGGTTCTGAATCAGATCAAATTTCGCTCAATCGCATTCGACACTCTCACGAATCCCTCGATTCCGGTGAAATGGATGCTGATGGTGAAGAGGAATGTATCGATATGCTGGAGACAACATCGATGGACGAGGAATACGGTATGATACAGTCAGATCTGTGTTTCTATCAATCGCCCGATACGGATTGTCGGACATTAAGACCATCACGTAAAAAACATCACAGTCAACAGGAGCAAAAAGAAAGTGGCGGCGGTGAAGAAGAGAATGTAGATGGCGCTGGTGGTGATGGTAATGATGTCGACGACGATTGTGTTGGTGATGATACAGATGACAAATCCGAGGAGGCGCTAAGTGAGCAACGCATGCGTTATCGAGAAATGAACATGTCACGTGCAGCTATAGTTTTGGAGCGCAAACGTAGCAGTAGCAATGATGGCACGACACCACCACCAACTTTATCTACCGAAGCCGACGCGGAGACGCCCACTGCTGATGTGGCCGATGCTGCTCCACCGACCAATATGAATACACCAACCACCCCTACGGTGACCACTACGCCATTTTCATTATCATCGACAAAGCTGTTGAAAAACGCCGATATGACAGCCGCAGCTGGGAACAGCGAGACCACAAAGAACGAAGTGCTCTTTAAGAATTTCTTTGGTGCCACTAAGAATGCCATATTTCGCACAGCGCAAAGCATCATCGATAATCATGAGAAAAAGAGCGCGAAGAATAAATCTGATGAAGGGAGCAGCAGTAATGCCACACCACAGGATCAGGTGAAATCACCCACAGATATATCGAAAAAGAAGGAATTCTTTAGTTTGATCACTTCTAATTCGAGTAAAAAAGCAGCCGCTGCTGCCGCCGCCGCTGCTGCTGCTGCAGCTGCTGCATCAGCAACGAGTACGCCTGCTGTCACGCCGTCTGTTGAAAGCGCTAGCTGTGGTGAGCTAAAACTTCCCGCTACAGATGCAGAAAAATTGACTCCTGAAATCACAGAGAAAATTTTAAGTTTACACTTGCCTGGTGCTTCCACTACGTACTCCTCGTCTGCCTCAATTGTTGCATCATCCTCCACTTCGATGGCAAAATCTGCTTCCATTTCATCACTAAACAAATTGAAAGTGCCCGGAGTTGTTAAGTGTTTCATCAAGGAGCGCCCCAATAACAACGATGCACCACAAAAGACTGAAAAAGGACCCAGCGGCCTGCTGAGATTTTTCGAATCTCCTGTCTTCAATATTCACTTTGCCGTACACTATCTCTTTTACTCGAAAGAACCGGGTGTGCTCAGCTTCATCGGCAACAAGATCTTCAGCTTCCCCGATCAGGAAGTAGATTTGTATATACCTCAACTGATCGTCATGTACATACAAATGGACGAGCTAGCCGAAGTGTTAGATCCGTACTTGACGATACGTTGCCGCAAATCTGTAGACTTTTCATTGAAATGTCTGTGGTTGCTGGAGGCATACAACTACCAGGTCGATTCGTTAGGCAATACAACCCGCAAATCGCAATTAGCGCTCATGAAGGAAATCTTCTCAAAGAAAGAGAGGCGCATACTGAATAGAAGCGATGCAACCGCCGCCAAGGATGCAGCTGCAATAGCAGTAGGTACGTCAGCTATTGTAGCATCAGCTGTTTCTCCAATGATCAAAAAAACACATCACCGTTCGCAATCGGACGCCACCGTGTTGCTGTCCGATTCACGTCGCTATCCTTCGTCTGGCACTCTAAGCATATCGAATCGTTTGTATCAACAGCCGCCATACACAACGCAGACGCTGCCTGTCACGCCTGCCAAACTTTGTCTGGGTGATTTGACGTCGGGACGCGCTTTCGACAATGGCTGCACCTGCTTCGAGACTGTACGCGGACAGGTAAGAAAAAGAGAAATTCCAAATATTCCCAATGTGATACTCATTTTGTTGTTTTCCCTTTCTCTTCCTCAGGTCAACGGTCTGCTTGGCCAGAAGACTGTCTGCTCGTGCGGCGCACCAAAGACTGCACCCGAAAAGGAATTTATGAAGGCGCTCATTAACGTAGGGAAAAACATTACATCGTTACCCTCTAAAACGGAAAAGACCTCGGCGCTACGTATGTTCTTGAATTTGATCAACAAAAATTTGCCGGCGCGTGTTTGGCTTCCACTCTACTCGGACATTCCGCATCACGTGGTGCGCATTACAGAGGAAAAGACTGCCGTACTCAATTCAAAAGATAAGACACCATACATCATCTACGTGGAGGTGGTTGAGGTGTCTGACATTTACTCATCGCCTTTGATACCGAAAATGATGCCATCACTGCGTCATACCAAGAGCGAAGAGCATCTGGAGGGAGCGTGTGCGCATATGCATAATCATGCCAGCTGTAGTCGCACCTCAAGCTGCAGCAGTCATGGTACTAACGGTGGCAGCGTCACCGGCGGCGGCAGTGGAGGTAATGGCTCTAGCTGCAGACACAAAAAGGATAAGCTCATATCGGAATCATCTTCGATAGCAGCGTTAGATGCTGCGCAAGCTGGTGTTGGTGCTGCTTCTGATGCAACACATGCCGCTATTTGCAATTTAAATTCACTTTCATTGGGTGGCCTGCATTTAACCGAGGATGATGTGTGGTCGCAGGAGGAGGATGAAATTACAGCGCAATACTTGAATATGCGTAAAATTAGTGAACGTGATGCTATATCACAAATGTCTTTAGACTCGTGTGATTCAAGAGATCAAGGTAAGTTCGATCGAAAGACATTATAAATTTCTATATATCTATGTATATGATTTTTTTTTGTTTTCTAGGCATACCTGTGCTTTTCAATATTGGCGACGTACGTACTCGTCACTGCAACAATTTAAATTGTGAAAACACAAAATCATTTAGTAATGATCCAGAAGATCCTTCAGCTGCTGCATTGAAGGTAGGGAGAGATAAAACGATTTTACTTAGAGATTCAGATGCCTGATATAAAATACTGAAAAATTTGTTTAAATTTCTGTAATTCTACTTAGGAACCTTGGCACGAAAAGGAACAACAAATACGCCAATCTTCACCCTATGGCCATCTATCAAATTGGCGTTTGCTTTCAGCGATTGTCAAATGTGGCGACGATTTACGCCAAGAGCTGATGGCTACACAATTGCTCCAGGTTTGTTTTTCTGTTGCTTGCAAATTGTTTACGCCTTTACATATATATATACTTCATGTTTTAGATGTTTAAAATCATTTGGCAAGAGGAAAATGTTGATCTCTGGGTGCGTCCCTATAAAATTGTTTGCCTGTCCAATGACAGCGGTCTCATTGAACCGATACTAAATACAGTTTCGCTGCATCAAATCAAAAAGAATTCCAATAAATCGCTGCGTGATTATTTCATCGATGAATACGGTGCTGCAGATGGTGAACGTTTTCGTTTGGCGCAAAAGAATTTCGTGCAAAGTTGTGCGGCATATTGTTTGATTTCGTATCTGCTGCAAGTGAAGGATAGGTAAGTGTTTTAAAATTTCAATCTAAATTACTTTTGCATTAAAGATATGAATTTATTTGCAGGCACAATGGAAATATTCTACTGCATTCAGATGGTCATATTATACATATTGATTTTGGTTTTATACTAAGCATATCGCCAAAGAATTTAGGTAGGGTGTATTTAATGTGCGTTTAGAAGAAACTTTTGTTGAATTTGTTGTGTCTGATTTTCATTTCAGGTTTTGAGCAATCACCTTTCAAATTAACCCCCGAATTTGTTGATGTCATGGGTGGCACCAGTTCAGAACTTTGGAAAGACTTTAATCGCCTGCTGCTAGTGGGCATGATGTCAGCACGCAAACATATGGATCGAATTATTAATTTCGTTGAAATTATGCGCAGCAGTAAGTGTATATATATATATATATATCTACTTTAACTCGATTATGCAATTGTTCATTTCCGCGTTTCTTTCCCAGATGCACAATTGCCATGCTTCAAAAATGGTTGCTCTGGCACTGTACAGAATCTCCGTAAACGTTTTCACATGAATTTAACCGAACAGGAAATGGAACGAAAAGTTGAACAATTGGTGCAGGATTCATTGAAGAGTCTCTCAACCAAGTTATACGATGGCTATCAATATTACACAAATGGAATATTGTGAGAAAGGTTTTTCATGAAAATCTAAAGCAAACAAAAAGGATATCAACACAGCAATATAAAATCAATCGTGGTAATGGCAAAAAACACAATGGCAAGAATATGCCATAGTGTTGAACTAAAAGCTTGATAAATTTTATAGCTGGACAAGCAGAAGAAGAAGGAAAGAGCCCAAAAATGTTAAGCACTTCGATTTGCAACCAATGTTCGAAAATTCAAAGTTCGTTTGTGTCACTTGTGTGCGTATGAATGTTTGTTGTATATATATATAAGTCTTCATGTATACATCTTTAGTAGAGACGTGTATGTGTGTGTACATACACAGGCGTTATACATTTTTTCTTTTCAGTTTTGTAATTGCATTGTTACAAGTTACTTTCTAATTTAATTATAAATACATTTTAAAATAATAATAAAATATAAATACATATGTAATTCATATTGATGTCATTCATGTCTTTGTGTGTGCGCGTGCGTGCAGCAAACTCGAAAGCTGCTGAGCTTTGCCTGATTTTTGCTGATCTTATTTTTCTTATTAACAATAAAAAAAAGCTCTAGTATAATAATAATAAATTAGTGTTAATATTAAATATACATACAACTGAATACAAAAAGAAACAAACTCTACTTTTTTATTACTATTATTAATAAATATCACCATTACTACACTAATGCATACCCATAATTATTATTAAAAATTAAAATATTAAATTTTTAAATGTTAAGCGCAAGCAACTACATATATTATAAATCTATACATAGATACATAAATGTTAATGTATGAAAACTTTAACTAACATTTTATTGTCATATTGAGAAAAAATTTAAATAAAAGCTACAAAAAAAAATATAGATATTTACTCTTATTGGCGCTATTTGCAAATCTAAAAATATGTAATGTGAATTTAGCAAATATTTTCTATTTAATATACAGGCGCCAAAAAAAAAAAAAAAAAAAAAAAACAATAAATAAATGATATAAAAACCTAAATGAAACATTTTCCAATATTGTAACAGTTGTTCTGTGTAAGTATATCGGTAGTATGTAATAAATAAAAATAAATTCCTTTTTATATTTGCCTATCTTTTATATATAGTACATGCATATTCTAATAATTCTAATTTTAAAAACGAAATCATTTACAAAAAACTCAATAGCCCATAGAATGCGTCGTCGTCTTTTGCTAAACTGCTAAGTAAAATAAATAAAATGTATAAATATTATTATAAGATGATTAATTTTATTATACATAGCTATATATAATACTAAAGTACTATATTTAGTATTACTACATACTATGTATTTGGAACGTGTTTCTGTTTCCTTATTTCTGTATATATACATTTTTGTTTGAACGCGTCGCACCATAAAGCGAAAACATCAATTCTCTGCTTAATTTATATAAATGCTGGCATAAATAATTTCAGTTTTTATTACTACCAAATACTACAATTACTACCTATAAATATTGTATAAATAAACCTCTCGAAACTTAACTCTATCTCTACAAACATTAAACATAAAGAAACAAAAACAGAATCGTAAACATACATACATTAACTATCACGATATTTTTCTCTGAAATTTTATTTTTTTTTAAATAACGAATGAAAATAACTACATAAAGCTAAAAAAAAAAACGTGGGCAGATACCTCGTAATTTAGACAGCGGCCTCGTCCATTGCAACCTTCATATTATTTTTGTATTGATTTCTCGGTGCAACCGAACGGCATCCTGCTAAGTAAATTTTAAAGAGTTTCATGGTAAATTTTTAACCATTCTTGGTATATCAGCTGTTGTCATAAATCTATTTGTGATGTGCAAGGCATTTCGATCAGGGTCTTTTCAGAACCGAGGACGGAGGAATTTGTGATTTGAAACTTTTCCTCGACTTAGATATGCAAATATGTATGTCTCGCATAATACAAATGTTTGCTATCAGCATCATGCTGCTCCAATAAGTTTTTATATCCATTGTTCCGTATTCTTTTGATACTCAGTATTTTTACATGTATTTCGTGGTGATCGGTGGACTGTTAGGAAGGGTATAATGTTCGGCAATATTAAAAAGTATGAAATAAACAGGTTTCTGACCTTTTGACGTCACATTCGAGCTTTATTGGCAATAGTGCCTCCATCTTGAATTTTTTTTTCGATGATAAAGGTAAACTCTGACAATTTCTCATGTTGCGCACATATTTTGTTTGTGTAAATGGCGTTTGAATACTTAAGCTGTGTAGTATGTATACAAAAAATTTGCGAAAATACAAAACATATTTTAAAAATATTTTTTTAGTTTCAAAATGTTTTCCATATTATTTGTTTAATTTTAAGTAAGTGAATAAAAATAATTTTCATATACATATGCATCTATTTATTTAATTTTGTATTTAACTCAATTTAGAATGTTCTTTGGTCCATAGAAAAAATGTAATGAATTTAAATCCAAAAAGTGTTGCAGAAATTTCGAGGTACTAACAAATAATCTAAATTTGTTGTTGAGAAATTGATTTTAAAGCAAACACTTAGGCTTTACTTATTCAATATAAGTTGGATATAAACTATAACTTTATTGAAAGGTTAATGTAATAAATTTTATAGGGCTATGTGAATGTTTTTTCTAGCCATATTACTCACTAACTCACAACTTTCAAACCAAACCTAAATAACTTCAACAAATGCTAGACAGCCTTCGTCGATAGTAAAAATTAAACAAATGAGTAAAAACTTGAACCCCAATTGCGATGCTCACTCAACAATTGAGATCCATAGATTTCTAATGAAGAACTCTTAAATTCATATGTGCTATGATGTTACTTTGAACGTATTTCGGTTAATACATATTTATGAATCATTACTGCCAACTATAATAACTTAGTCAAACCTAACTTTTCCTAAGCCTTTTACCGAACTTTTATTAACTGAAATGAAAAAAAAGTCTGCAGTAATGGCGGTTGCCTTAGCGATTACATATTAGAAAACTTAAATTCTATACACATTTAATACTAATTTCCGCAGAAACTCAAATTCGTATTTCCCCTTTTTACGACGTTTTTTTGCAACGTAGATAGATAGGCCCTTATCTACTGATAGTCTGAGTGAATTATATATAAATATTGAAAATATTACGTATACGCCAAAGTGTATGAAGTCGTGATGAAGCGGTGCAGTAATCCAAATTGAACTTATTACATAAATAAAATTATTAAATAAGAAATTTTTGTAATAAAATGTTAATGAATTGCTTACAAAGAAAAAAAAAAGTTGTTAATGTTTCGAGTTGATATTCCAAAAAAAAAAACACAGAAAAAACTTTTAAAGTCGCAGAAAATACATATATACAAATACATTGACTGTAAATATATAATTAAGAAGAAAGAAATTACAAATAAAACATGAGCAAGATAAAGAGAGCTTGGGCTATTGCTGTATTGTAATGCAAAATAAAAAAAAGAGCTTTCTCCATAAATGATGTCTACAAGAGAGGGTAAAATGAAAGAAACTGTAATAGTGTCTGATGAGAACTGAGCAAAGAGGTTTCGAAATCAGTACTCCTAAACGATTTGAAATTGTTGAAATACTACTTCAACAGTTCAAGAAATTGTGGCATAATTTGAGTGGAAAACTCAAATAAATGCACACATAAAATTTTTCTTTTCTTTTTTATTTACTTCTTCAAATGTACTAAAATTTAAAAGAAAGCAGAGAAAGGTTTTGAATGAACGAATGGCATACAGAAAGCTTGCAGTTTGATTTTTTTATTCATTAATCACAAAAAAAAAAAAAAAAAAACATTAATGTAAAATCAAAATCATCTTCTTTCAAGTGCCAAATTTATTTCCCTTAAATATGTAATATAATGATAATAATAATAAAATATTTACTGCTAATGCTTCAATAGATATTGATTTTTGAATTCTCATAGTAATAAATATTATTAACTCATTCAAAAAAGAAAACATAAAAGCGAAACTATTTTGATAATTTATACTTACAAATGTACATTATAATTTTATAAATCGGTTGTTAAAGCATTCGAAATGCTAATCTAATATACATACATTAGGACATTTTATTTGTAGCATGCACATAAAATAAAATAAAGTTTACTCACATAAAACATTAAATAATTTAGTTATAAGATTTTTTATAATATATTCCATTTTTTATTATTATAATATAATAAAATAAATTGCAATTTAAACATTATTTATTCATACTGTATATCGTATGCAAAAAATAAATTCTTTTAAAAAATTTTTGTACTACACACAAAAATTAATGTAAAATTATTATTTTCTTTTAATTTAAGTTTAGTTTAAAATGTAATCTTATGTATTTAAACATATTGATTAAAGCAAAAAAGATATGACTTCAATTTGTAAATAAATCAAAGAAATTTATTATTATTAAATACATTAATGGCATTATCGAAAATAAAACTTGTTTACTTATTGCTTAGCACATTTAGGTGGTCAATTTTATTTTCTAGAAATTCATAGTCTCAAACAAGAGCAAAAGAACAAGGAGTTGAAAATATGACGAGATGAAACTCGAGTTCATTGAGCTTAAAATAGTGCTCATCGTTTGCTTGGTTTTCAGACTTTGTCCACACATTACTCATACCTTCAAAGAATCTTATGACCTTGCAAAGGCGCCACCTCGGATGTTTAGTTAAAGCGTTCTTTACTATCTTTACCTGAACAACAAATTTTTTCATAATTCTTGTTATTGCAACTATCATCACCAACCACCCAATAAACCAAAAATCCTATAGTGGCAATGCTATTAAGCGGTTAAAATAGATCGTAATGAATATTGAAATTTGAATCAGGGAATGAACTTGGAAAGAACCATTGAGCTTAAAATTTTTCTTCTAAAAATTTCTGATTCCCAATTTGAACTTTAAATAATCAACCTTATATTAAAATGGCCTGTCTAATACACGCGTTGGGAACATTGAAATCAGCTCAGTGTCGCATGTTCATTACAGATAATCTAAATTAAATATCTTTAACAACTTAATTAACTAATTTCATCATAAAAACATGGAACAGACTATGCACGCGACAAAAAAAAAATTGTAGTAAATTATTGTCTGTCTGAATTTTCTTAAGCATGAGCAAAGCTAATAAAACCTTTTTTTGGAAAACCTTATTCAGTAATAAACTGATAAATTGCACAAATATTGTCACGTAATTCTTATCGGACATACCGCGATTAAAACGTGATGATACAACAGAAACCAGTCAGTAAGTGTTAATACAGTTGAACCTGGATAAAAGTGGTCTCAATCCCTGGATAAATTGAAAAATTCATAGTCCATTAGATCAGTTAGTAGAACAAACATAATATATATCTTCAAGTAGAAGCAGTGATCTCAGTAACAAAGCGTCAGTTTTTTACACTTTCTTTTTATCTCATCTGGTTCTAAAAATATTCGATAAAATCATTAAAATTTGATGAATGAATCTCAAAAAATTAATCGTATAAAGTAACGTTTTTGGGCACAAAAAATAGCCAAGAATTCCATCAAATCAAAAAGTAACAACGCAGAAATGATTCTATTCATCTAGACGAACAAAAAGAAAAACCTTTTTTTGAAATCAGATAATATCTTCAGGTTCTAAAAGGGTCTCGAAAGTTTTGAAAACTGGACCATAAATTCAGTTTTTCAGCTCCTTTGCTCCTTACAAATACAAACATTTTCAAAAATAATTTTTGAAATGGTGTAATGTTCATGCAAGATGTTCAAAGTTTACAAGTTTCAACCATAAATTATGCTTTTCATAAAATCTTTTCTAAATTTTTTCACACATATGTACATGTACAAATTTGTATCACATGCATTGCCATCGTTGTTGCTGTATTTTTCTGGAATACAAAAGCTGTTGGATTTGTACAGTGGCGAATGGAATATTATATTGATTGTGAATGTTACTTAGAAGCTATAAAAAAACCAGCTTATAATTTCTTAAATGCTAATTCAATTTTGATGTTGTTTCAAATAAATATTGTACTATTAAACACGGTAACGAGCGTCAGCTTAACCCAGTGGTTCTTAATGGTTTTCAGCCCGTTCTCCGCTATTGTACTCTTGCTTAACGGAACAACTTCACTTCTTTGAAACGCCAATCTCACCGGCAGATTCAAGCTCGATTAAATCAGAACCTACAGTGCTATACAATACTCAAATTTAATCACATATTTGTCCTAGTTAGTGTGCTGGACTGCTACGCAGGGTGCCTGGGTTCAATGCTCGACACAATAAAAAAAAAAAAAAATATTAGTAGCTTATATAGGATATTGAAAGATTAAGAACTATCACTAAGACCACTGATGAGGAATTGTGGCGGATTCCGAAATGGCCGTCTGATTTGCCCGTCTCTATATACATTGTTGTTGTGATGACTACATTTGTTCATTAACCTGTTTAATATATAACTTCAAATAAAAAGATTTAAATTTTTCGACACGCAGCCATTTCATGGCTGGCAAGGTAAAACCTTCAAGAGCAAAAATTCACATTTTAATTTGCCGTTCGGAATCGACATAAAACTTACACAACATCAATGGATGCAAAAAGCTCCATCTAGGTTGAAAATTACCGAGAATGGCACATAATTACCGATTTTAATCGTTTTTTACTAAAAAGATAGAAAACGACGATCAATCATTTTATCTCACATTTATCATTTAGAGTTCCACTCATCACCGACTACTTTTGGGGACACGCAGTCGCGGGCGTGTATCCTCGTTCCATATTTAATTACCTATTTTTATGCATTTCCTTCAAAGTTTCACTTTTATCGTGTGCCCCATGCAAATAACCCAGATTTATGATCTCAAAAAGCAGTATATTTAACGTAAATTGAATTGAAAAATCAGTACAAACCGCTGTTTTTTCCAACAATTTAGCTCATTTTTCAAAATCACCAGAGCAAGTTTGCTAATTTCTTCTTCAAAAAGGTGGACATTAAACTGAAAGTTTGTTCAGTGGCTGCATTGAAGTGAAGTGAAGAATAAAGCACCGCATATATTTTACACATTTGGGAATGCCACTACTCAAAACATTAATTAAATTTTTTCAAAACCTACATCTGTCCACATTCTTATTAAAAGATTTTAAACTAATAAATTCATTAAAAACACAATTTTTAATTAAAATTTTTTATTAAAATATTCAAAAAAATCAGCACTGAACAATGTCAAATCCAATAATCAGTAATTTGAGTATTGATTTCAAAATTAAAAAAAAAAACAGTGCATGTTCCAAGACACATTTAGTTATTTTTTTTTTAAGCTGGACACTCTAAATGACGAGCAGCTGAGAAATTGCAGAAGTGAATTACTTCAATAAATAAAACAAAAAATCACTGACCCCTCTCAGGCTTGAATTTATCCAGGTTCCACTGTAACTTATACATTTTTAAGTGAAAATAATTTAACTAGTTTTCAAGTGTGCCCAGTAAGTTTTATGAAAGTGAGAGCGAAAAAATCAAACCTAAGTATTTAAGTGAAAATAAATGCAAAAAGTCAAAAACTTGAGTTTTTTAAGTGGAATTAAAATGCGATCCCTTTACTTTAGAGGGAGGTTGGACTTTTTGCTTTAGGGGGGAAATAAGAACATTTTTCTGATCTATGTGCATATGAGTTCTAAAATAGAAATAACTGCTACGAAACAAAGCGAAAATTGAAGTCTTGAGCTTTTGGGTTAGGCTTTAAAAAGGAAGTATTTTTATAATTTACAACAAAAAACAAATAAGACCAAGTGAGAATCAAATTTACATTATTCCGTAAACTAGGTCAATAAAACTCTACTGCTGTCCCGCCCCTAGACTATTAACTATTTTGCCACTAAATAAGTAACTTTCAAAATAACTCTGAGCTACTGCGCTGACATAACGTTTAACGAAACCAAACGTTTAACATTTCCCTATCGCAACTTAAAATGTAACTGGCATTTGCACGTTTTACGTTTACAAACAATAGATAATTGATATTATGATCAAAAAATAGATAAGAAAAAAGTTATCGGCATACATATGTACATACACATTAAACAAAGAAAATGGAAAATATACAAATGACAAATTAAAAGTTAATAACTTCTTCAGCAATAAAAACATCAAACATTTCAACACAAAGATAGTACCTTATAAATAGATAAGAGTTTGCGCTATAGCACATCCTCGATTCGTTTGAAATTTAAATATAAAAACCATACGAACTTAATTAAAATGTTTATTGCGTGGAGTGTTTCGTTGGTGAAAAGACTTTAGCAAATTACCGAACACACGTGTAAAGAAAGATTTTCTGACATTCACTTGAAATTCGACCAAGTTTTTAATCTAAAAATTGTTTAATAAAAACTAATAGTGCACAAAACACACAAACGGAAATGTCATACACACTATGCGAAATTGCTGAAAATAATGGCAAAAACGGGAAACCGGTGTGGTTAATAGTGAAAGGAGCCGTCTATGATATGAGCAAATTTATTAAAGAGGTATGTTGGTATAAATCGTAAAACTTCAAATATAACAACAAGTAAATTAAATATTGGATTTGAAAATACATTGCTAGTCTAAAACGCCAAAAGAGCGATTTGGAAGAAGAATTCAGTAGCTTTCCGATGCATAAAAACTCCAAAAATCGGTAGTAAAGGCAATTCGGAAAGATATGGGCTTGGGTAGTAGAATTTTTTTTTTACTAAAATAAAATAAAATGGAATAGAAGGGCGGAATACTACCATGTTTACTACAGCGCGATGTCCAATTCTAAAGAACCTGTTAAGAACCTATAGGACAATCGTAACGCTAGGTTATATCCCATGCAACTAGAATAAAGTTAATATAGTCTTATTTTTCCTTAAAGCTTTCGGCAGTTGTTTTTTCCACAAATCTGGTTCAGATTCATCAATATTTTACGCAACCATTAAAATAAATTAAAAATAATTTAGTGCGGAGGTATAGTACATGCAATACAAAAAAAAAAACATTAGAATCCAGTCACTTTCAATTCGTAATAAAAAATTGGGAAACAAACGCTGCCAGAATAGAAATTAGTACCCTTATAGAGTTTCTGACAGGCAATTTGAAGAACGCTCCAACAAGGAAGGGACTTCTAAAGTTAACCGAGATTTGAAGCATAAAAGCTAATACACTGCTTTTGTCTGTCTCAATTGAGATACACTGTGCTCACAATTATAAAGCGTATAAACTTAAAGTGTGTATATCTTAAAGTAAAGCTTTTAGAGTAAAGAAATTTAGAGGTTTTCTTTTTGAAGTGGATTTTCTATAGCTCATGTAATTAAGTCATCTGGAAGCAAATAACTGAAATCTTTGAATTTTTCGATATAACCGGATAATGTTTGTTTGATAACTTCGAAGTATCGCTCAGTCATTAGTGATTTTATACCATTTCAGAAAGATCGGTGCATGTTGAATAATGTGTGATCTTCATTAAAAGAGTCCCTACCTACCCAAAATTCTGTAAAAAAAAAAAATAATATCGCTTTAGATCAGTGAATTTGAAATTTTGAATAATTGCTTTTGTATTTCAGCATCCTGGTGGTGAAGATACAATAATGGAATATGCTGGCAAAGATGCTACAAAGGCTTTCAATGATGTCGGGCACTCAACCGATGCCATTAAAGAAATGAAATTGTATAAAATTGGCGTAGTCTCGAATGCGGTAAGCAATAAACAAATTGGCAAATTCAGCAGTATTAAATTACATAAATCTTATATTTCAGTGTTTGAATACGTGCACCGCAACATCACCCCCAGCCGTCGAAATTATAAGCTCTAAACAGCAGCAGCCACAGTCCAATGCAGATATAGAATATTGTCAAAAACAAAAGAAACGTATTAAATTATTCTTCTGTTTTTAAAAAATTAGGCATAACGCTTGTGTATAATTTAAAAAAAATTACTTTATTTTTTTTATTTTTTGTAGTTTAAGCTCTATTTATTCATAAAAAGTAATACGTTATTTAATTGTATTAAATTAGCATACTTGAAATATTTATAGTAAGTATACACATTAATCTTTGAAAATAAACGTGCTTCCATAAAGATTTCAATATATAATCGAGTTTTACATTTTCGTTTAAATTATACAAATGCTCTAAATGCAATTTACATGGTAAAAAAAGAAATCACTTACTTAAACTAAAATAGTTAATAACAATCTATATAGTATACCCACACAGATCGTGTAGCTATACATATATAATATTTATTTATATATTACGTAGTTGATGTCACAACGTTGGATTCAAGTGCATGATCTTCCTCCGAGTCTTGTGTGGAGTTTTTTTGGAAAACTTCACATGCAGCATCGAAAATTTCTGTGCTACTATTAGATACACAATTACGTAAATGATGATAGAAACGTGTAGAACGCCTTTCGTGAGCAGATCGTAACTTTTCGGCACGGCATATTGCACGCATAGCAGGTTCAAAATCTAAAGAGCGCATGCGTTGAGTGCGTACAGCTGCGTAGCTCAAATGGTCACAAAGAAAATCGCTTAAATTTATAAGGTAAGGGTGCATAGCTAAGTATAGACATATACAGTGGCAAAACTTCATTTTATACTCACTTCTCTTGTGTAGAATCGAATAGGTTGTAGGGGCATGTACCTGCTTTCAAATTAACCTCTATTGCCTTCTCAACTAAATCGTGTGCTATGTCTTCTGCCAAATGTGGTATTAATCTATCGTCGTAGTGCGAGGTATGGCTTTTCTCATGTGGCATCATAATCTCCTCATTACGAGATGTACCCAACAGAGCTGCAATTGAGACATTCTCATAAAAATCGCATAGTGCATCAAGCGACGACTTCATTGCATTTCTGCTGTTTGCATTTGTATTCGTTGCACTACTACTGAGCCACGTTTTCTTGGGGGAACGTGTTTTACGTGATTTTGTTGCGGTTGAAACGGGATTGACGGTTATTCTTTCCGTTGATTTTAGTTTGTGTGAGACTTGAAATAGATCGCTAAGATTAACCGACAGCAAACGAAAATCAATTGGGAATGGTATGCGCCACTTGTTGTTCTGTCCCGTAGTGTAAAATGCAAATAAATTGCTATGTATGTATACAGTGTTCTCTTTACTTTGATTTTGATTTGCTTTTTGTGAATCTTTGCTAAGTTGTTCGTCATTTTCCGAGGTATTTGTTTCCTCTGGTGTGTGCTTATTTGGCGAGGCAAAGAACTTCGCATCTTTCTTTGTTGTTGTTATCTCATTCAACTGTGTTGTCAACTGTTGGCATCGGTCCCCACCGCTTTGTATAAAAAATTGTAGTTCCAGCAAAGTTTTTCTCAAATCTTTTCGATTGTATAAATAAAGCGAGATTATGTCATCTAAGTTAATGGGGCAATTTTCCATTAGGGACAAGACCGCTAGTAGCCTTGATATATTCAAGACAGTTGGCGCTACAAATTGAATTGTATTTTGATTGATTAAACGTTGCAAGTGTTGACAGCGTGAATTTGAGGCGACAACAATCACAGGACGTTTGGAGCTAGCGGCTAGAGTGTAAATTGCATCTACGAAACCAGCATCAGTTTGCTCGAACACAATGTCAGCATCTTCGATCAGTATGAGACACTTGCGTGCACTTTGATTTAGTTCTGCAGTGGAGTTGGTGGTGTGAGATAATGTATTTGCCTCCGTTGTGTCATTTGATTGTGAAGATGCAGTCTTTTTTGATTTCATAGTACTCAACGACATTTTTAAAAGATTATTTTGTGATTTGCCGTGCATTGAACTCGATGACTCCTTGCGTATTTGATGCGACTGAGTAGCTTCCTGAAAATCGATAAATTCATTTTATAAAATAATGCACCTGAAACCAAATCAAATCTACCTGTAATTCTTGTAATAAACGTTTCCCTGTGCGCTTCATGCCTGCATTTATTTCCAGTACATTGAAATTCATTTCATTTGCTAATGCATACAAAGAGCTCGTTTTCCCACTCGACGCTGGACCATATAAGACAATCGCATTGCAAGCAGTCTGTTGACTTGAATTTGAGTCATTGTTCAGAAAGTCCATAGAATCATCAAGTGTTTGTGAGTTTCGAGCACTAGCGCTGCCGCCACTGCTCGACCAATTTGCCAAGAATTCTCGCAATTGTGTTACCGGCTTTAGATTTATCAAAAACTGTTCGAATAACAGCGGCTTATACTTTTCGGTGAATAATAATTCCCCATTGGGTGCAGTCGCCGGTGGTTTGTCTTCTTGAGCGCTGTTGGACTGCTGCGCCGCTGCTTCGAGGGAACGTCGTGAGCTGCGCGTAACTACAAAGGATTCACTGACTTGCTCGGTATCTTGCGCTGAATCAATGACGCTAAAGTAACGATATTTTTCACGCATTTGATTGTAGCATTTGTATGTGGGAAAAGCCTCAAACTCTTTTTTCCATGTTTTAACTATAGTGCATTTGTTCGATAGTGTTGGAAGTGGGAGCAGCTTTATTTTAGCGCCAACTTTATTATTCCCACAAAAGTCTTGAGAGCTGCAATTTGTAATGGGCCCGACTATCGAGCCTAAACGCCCTTTGCCCTTAGATTTTCTATTCAGTTTTCTTTCGGTTTCTTCAATTGTTTTAAGCTTAAATCTAATATCTATATTTTCGTTTAAAAACTGTTTCTCCTGCTCACTTAACTGCCGCAAATGACTGATTTTTGGAAAAAGTTCTAAAGCTTCTTCAAAGTTTTGTTCGTATTGTTTTTGTTTGGCCATTTCTAAGCGTACCTTATCCGGCACACCAGACATCAGAAATGCGTTACGTGCTTTCAGTATAACTGGATCAAGACCGGGCTTAGGTACTGAACGCACAAAGAGAGGTGCTAGTTTCTTGGGTGTCGATTGCAGCGTTGAATTTGAGGTTTCATCCAAGTCTATAGTTTCTATTGTTTCGGGTATTATAAAAGCTACTGATGGTACGTCCATCGTTTTACTATCAAGCTTTGTGGTGCTTTTTTCTAAATCATAATCGTATCGTGCTTTTCCTGCGCATGAACGTCGCGGACGCCCAATAGGTGTGTTCGCTTCGTTAGTTGCTGGCTCAGCCACCCGAAGGCTGGATGGTGAACTGCTAAAATCTGGAGTTTCTGCTAGGCTTGTAGTGAGTTTTACTGCTGAGCGTTGTTGTCGTGATTTGGGCGTTTGTTGTTTTAATTTATTTAGCTCTGCTTTCGATACATTGCCCACCAATTCTTTAGGGGATTCTTTCTTTGGAAAATAGCCAAACAAACTATCTCGCTTCTTAGTAGGTGAAGAGAGTTTTGCCAAAAATTTTGCAGTTTCTTTATCTGGAGTATTTGTTACTTGTTCTTCAGTGTCGTCTACTGAACACAATCGTCGTGGACGACCCCTACCGCGATTTTGCTTTTTTTCTACCTCAATTATTTTTTTTGACCTTTTCTTGATTTTGTCGGGCTTGGAGTTTACAGCATCTGTAGCGCCAATGTCACTTGTTGGGCTATTACCATTTACAAGCATTTTTTTGAATCTAGAAATGCTAAAACTTAGTGAAAATATTCGAAAATTTATATTTTTACTTACCTTTTTGCACGAACCTCAAGCTGTTTATCAACATAAGCGGCACGTGATTCTTCATCTAGTTTTCTTTTCATTCCGCCTTTTTTTTCTGCCCACTCTTGCAGCATTAATTTTCGCTTAACATTTATGCTCATCGATTCTTCACTTGTACACTGCAAAGTTGGGAAATCTTTGCCAGGTGTGTTCGAACCAATTGATCTGTTGCGTGCATTCATCAAAACTTCAAAAGCGTTCGTGGGTTTTGAAGAAGTCTTCTTTACAGATGAAACCGTTTCGGATAGTTCAACTGTTTTTAAATGGTCATTTGTCCCGACTAACGTTCCCGACTTCACTTCTTCAGTTTTTTTGGGAGTACGTGGGAAGTGATTGAGTATACTGGAATTTGTTGAGACTGATGCTATAGTCTTCTGTGGGCTTATGCGTTCTTCGTGTTCAGTTTTTGTTGCATTCAATCCATTTTCCAGTGCAGCTTTCTCTTGCAATGGCTTTGGTTTTCTACGATGATGATGATGGTGGTGATGTTTTCGTCCAAACTTATCGTTTTTACTCTCGCTAACTTTGGTGCAATCTCTGGCTTCAGCTTCTTCCGCTTCCATTCTCTCTCTTTTCTTTCGACGATGCTTTTGGCGATGTTTCTTTTTAACGGAATTCAAAACTTCTTCCATATTTTGCAGAATCAGTTTTGAGTTTGGTCGTGGTGTTTTTACCACCAATGGCATAGAGTTTGATGCCAATTTTTCTGCATTGCATTCTGCATTGCCTTGTGCAGTAGCGCCATTAAGATGCTCTCGGTGTGCTTGTGGTGGTATATCTTTGGCACTTTTGATTGCTGCAACTGTTGCATTGGTTTCTGTGTCGTCGTGGCTTGTAAAAGATTTTTGTAAGTCAGACATTTTTGTAAGCGTGTTTTTGTTTTGTGTTAAGCCATTAAAATGCAATGCAAATATTAAACAAAAAATTTATTTCTAAATAGTGCAAATTTTCGAAAACCAAAAATTTAAGCAAATCAGCACATCGTGTGAGTAAATTAAATTCAAATGATATCTAAAATGAAAATTTTTTCACAACAAACTATAAATAAGATAAAGCCAATTGTTTGGTCTAATTTTTTTAAGTTGCTTACTTTTGACCTCCTTCGACGAATACTTTTTATTATTCCTGTTCTCTGTCAGGTAAATAGTTTCAGCAACCAATGAAACTATTTCAGAATTTGACCGTATCTTTATTAAATTCTTAATTGCTTGAAACTTTTGGAAAAAAAAATTATCCTACTGCCGTTGACAATCACAATCAACGTCAAAAGGTGCGAAATGGCGCGAAGACATAAAAAATATTTAATTGTATTGCAACACAGGGTTGCTTTGGAATGTCTTTATCTTGAAAATAAAAATATTTATTTCGATCTGTATATATGAGATAAACTTTTTAGCCCAACTAAGTTCTAATAAATTAAGCAATTGAAATAGAAATAGAGAGATAGAAAAAAATACTGACGTCACCTCTTGGCTGGTAATGGCAATTCTCCAAAAACGAAAATTTCTTACGAAAGCTTTTCTTTTAAATAACATTGCTGATCAACTTGCCTAGTAACTCAATCTCAATGTTGACTCAAAAATTTCTTTAATTTTTGTTGTTCAGACGGCAACATTTTTACCAAGATGTGTTTCGTTATTGCCTTTTCGCATTTTCTTCGCTTGTTACCTAATTCCTTTTTTATTAATTTTTTCTGCAATGATTTTTATCAAGAAAGTTGATGACTGTTAACACGAGTAGGTGACTGTTAACACGAAAGTTGAAAATCGGCGCAAACGTGATAGATCGCATTCACTATACAAATAGCACGTCTACTATCCTATTACCTCTAACACTGCTTCTACACCTGTCAGTGCTGGCATGCCAATTCAGAATATGTATTATATGTCAAAAAACAGAAAAATTGTCTTTGTGACGTAGGCGTCCTGCCAATTACCATGTCAATTCATTTTTAACAAAATGTCAGACACTCCATTTCTAATAATTTGCTCACTCTGCTCTAATTTGTTTTTGTTTTCTCTCACAAATGGGAGAAACGTCAAATATTGTTGGCTTACGTCAAATCATTGGCACCGAAATTTGCTTGCCAATAACTCTGCCAGTGAGAAAAGTATGAGTGTATTAGTGAAAAATGTGAGTGTATTAGCATTGGCATGCCAGCACTGGCAGGTGTAGACGCTGGGTTAAACCTAATCTCTACGTGTTTAATTTTTTATAATTTTTATTAAGCATAAACTTTTACAAACACATCGGTGCACAAACAGCTGCTTAGCATTGTCAATTAGTGTCTCCAAATTTTGTTTCTCAAAATCCGCTAAAATGAAGAATAAAACGCGTATTTTGTTAAAAAAAAAAAAACGCTAAATTTGTTTCCTTATAAAAGTGCGACTTTTCACTAATGCACGCACACATTTGCTACTTCTGTCCAATGAAAATTTCTTAGATTTTTCGAAGATAATACCTATTCTCGACTTACAGTAGTTTACTTGCACATGTAAAGGTGGGGTAATTCAGGGAATAAACATAATTTGCCCACTTCATGTTTTGACAGCCATCAGCTGCTCTGACACGAACATGAACATTGCTATGATTTATAGATAGTCGAGACGCTATGTTACGTGTAATCGTAATCGAAAAATGTTTGATTATGATTATTTGTAATCGTAATCAAAAATTTTTGGTTATGATTATTTGTAATCGAAATCAAAAAATTTGAGATTATGATTACACGTAAACGCAATCAAAAAAAGTGTGATTGTGACTTTACTAAATTTGAAGTGTAATAAATTGTCTACTATTTTAAAAAATTACTTAAATTAAGTAAATACTTTTTAATACTTAAAAATTGAATTGAAAATAATTTGCGTAATTTAAATAAAACTGAAGAGCCTGATTTTAGTCCTTTCTTTTATATAGTGTTAAACATACGGTTAGTCGTAATCAGTATTTGAGACCAGAAGTTAGCAGTTACATAACCATTCATATAACCAGTATTGGTGACCGTTCTGCATGATAGAAATATAAGTAATATTGAATATGAAAGTACATGAGAAAGAAAGAGATGCCGTATCACACAGACAGTAGAGTTTCGGTCACTTTTTTACCGAGCCCCATAAGGTTGTGACTGAGACTATACGGAAACGTTCAGTCATTGCAAATAGTAAAATGACCAGTCATATTGTCAGTACAGCTCTTGCAAGGTTGGCAGAGAATGCATACATTTTAATAATTTCTAATGTAAAATTCGAGTTAAGTCAATACGATGCATTCGCTTCGTTTTGTTGGGATTTCATCACGCTCAGAAACGGGTACGTTCACTTTGTTAGTATAGATAAAAGAGCAACGACGATTTTTGTCGTTGTGGTTGTCAAACATGTGTATTTTTTTAATGTATTTCATTTCACAATGAAATTACAAAGCGAAATAGCCACCAATATATTTTGACATTTTCTTCATTTCGCAATTTATTCAATTTATTGAAGGAAACAACAAAAATTAAAAAAAAAAAATTTTTAGTGTGTTAAGGAAAAAAACAAAAAAAAAAAAAGAAGAAAATAAACAAATATGGCGGCTCAAGAAAATATAATGGAGCTCCAAAATACGACCGAGGATGATAAAACCTGTAGTTCCGCACCACAGATCAATGACCCAGAAGCTGTTACTGCGAGGGAAGTGTTGCCAAAAATAGATAATGTGGTTTGCCCTATGTTAAATGGCGATGATAACGGCGCAGGGACAGAAAAACCAACTCTTGGAGAGCAAAAAGGATTCTCGCAAAAATTAATATCACTGCAGGAGAAAACTAGATATCTTCGAGAAAAATTGGGACTTCGTCGACGCGAAATGGAACAACAGGCAGAGGTAGCGCAACACAACGTTGAGTTGAGTAATGAAAATGGTAAGATTTGTGCAAAGGCTAAATTGGAAATACAAACTCGAACGCAGACATCTACAAGCAAAGAAACATCAGCGCCACGTGTTGCTAAACGTAGAATACGAAAAACACGTCGAGAACTTATGCTGGAAGTAGAGGGTCTCCAAGAGTTGTTGAGCCAGCTAACCCTACAAAATCCACGATTACAGGAACGTGCTAATATTCTGGCTCAGGGAAATCCAAAGTTGCGGGAGCTCGATTTGTTTCCGACGACTAGTTCTAGTCACACTGCCGCTAAATCGACTGAGGATACTCCACGTTTCAGCGGTAAGCAACCACGTGAGTCTGACATGTCAAATGCCAGTACAACGACATCACAAAGGGACACCAATACCACTAATACTGCCAACGAGAATTGCTCCCAAAAAGAACGCAAGCGCAATAAACGCAACAGAAAGAACAATAACAAAGGCAACAAGTTAGGGAAAAATCAAGCTAGTGAACAGGAAGCTCTTGCTAAATATATTAACACAATTGTTGGGGAGTATTTGGGTGATCAGAAGGAACGTGCTAAAGAATTAGAATTTAAAGGAGGTATAGGTGATCTAGAAACACATGCTCAGCGACTTGTACAGGCTGGCTTAGGAAGAATTGTGGAAGAAGAAATTCGAATCAACCGGAAGAATAATCGGCAGTCATTCATTACTATGTCTGTAGATAGAGAGGGTACAGAGCGTGATGGCATCATTCTACTGCCAGTGGCTAGGAGGTATGCATTTGAAGGTGACATTGTTCGTGCTTTTGTTATGAACGCAGGTGTTGCCACTGCGGGAGCTGTGATGGAGAAGAAAAAATCTACGGAAAACTCAATTGAAGGCGGAAAGGATAATTCTTTTTGCATTGGTAAATACTTATTACTTAAAAACACATAATTTCCAGAGGTTAAAAGTATGTTTTTTGCAGCTGATGATGAAGATCCCTTCGGAAATGACGAGGACTCTGATTCAGGTGATTCTGATATTGATCCCAATGAGCTGGATGTATCGGCAGTAGCAGTCTCGGACAACTGTCCAAAATCGTTTGTCATCGTTATTATAAAACAAACCGAATTGCGACAAATTATTGGGACAATCTCTTTCAAAAATGCTACGAAGTTGAATGGCGATCAGAGCTATTATAAGTTGAAACCACACGATATGCGTATCCCCATGGTGTATATTCTGGAGGAATCGTGTATAGCGCATATCACATCAGAGAATAAGAATGATATTTGCGGTTTTCTATACTTAGCGCATGTACTTGAAACTGACGAAAATGGGCACTGCATTGGTGAACTACTGCAACCAGTAGGAAAAGTGGGTAATTTAGAAGCAGAAATTAAGGCGATTTTGCTGCATAATGGCTTAAAGGATGTACGACCATACGAGGAACGCTTCAGTGACTTATTCGCCCAACCAGATGCTCCCGTAAGCGATAAAGAGTTGAAGAATCGTGAAGATTTGCGCAAGAAATGTGTATTCACCATTGATCCACTCACTGCACGCGATTTGGACGATGCTATGTCTGTAGAGAAACTAAGTGATAATGAGTATGAAGTGGGAGTGCATATATCAGATGTCTCTTATTATCTGCACGAAGACTCAGAACTGGACAATATCGTAAAAGATCGTGCTACCTCTATCTATCTAGTGAACGAAGTAATACACATGTTGCCGAAAACCCTATGCTTTAAATGCTCTTTACTGCCTGGTGAAGATAAATTCACGTTTTCCGTTTTTTGGCGTATGAATATTTACGGTGAAATATTGGGAAAACCGCGTTTTACACGCTCAATTATAAATTCTTGCTCACAGTTCGCCTACGAGCATGCGCAAAAGATAATCGACAACCCGGATGAGAGTTTCGGAGATGACGATTTTCCGACTATTTGCAATGAATTTACTCCCGTTGACATATCGCAGCGCGTACGAGTTTTGCATACAATTGCACAAGAGATGCGTAAGAAACGTTACGATGATGGCGCCCTATCTATCAATAATCCCAAATTGCGATTCAATTTGGATGCAATAACTGGTGAGCCCGCAAATTATGAAGTGGACGGACGTCAAGAAGCAAATTTTCTAATTGAGGAGTACATGTTGTTGGCGAATCAATCTGTAGCGCGTTTCATTTATGACAAGTTTCCGGATATTGCAATATTGCGAAACCATGCACCGCCTTTATCCAAGTCAATGAAGAATTTGAAAGAAAAACTCGCCTCGCTTGGAATCGATTTCGATGTTAGCTCTTCGAAGTCAGTATATGAGAGCATGCAGCATATTTGCCGCGAAGCTAAAGATCCTAAGGCAATGGACGCTTGTTTAAATACGCTGTTGACGAAACCGATGGCACGCGCAAAGTGTGTTCTTGTTCAAACTTGCTCCTATTGATTGAATGCATATTTTTCTATTAATTTTTATTATTTATTTCATTTGATATAGATATTTCTGCAGCGAAGGTAAAACAACAGAAGCTGATCTTTGGCATTACGCTTTATCGATACCTATATACACTCACTTTACTAGCCCTATAAGACGTTATCCGGATATTTTGGTTCATAGGTAGTGTCTATTTTTAAATTTAAACTAATTTTAAATTTGAAAATATTTAAAAACTTTCCCCACTATAGATTGCTGGCTGCTGCATTAAATTATTGCGCGCCACCAAAACGCACTGTAGAGGAATTGCATATAATAGCTAAAGTTTGCAATGACCAGAAATATAATGCCAAAAATGCTGGCGATGAATCAATTACTTTGTTTTTTAAACGCTACATTAAATCACAGCAATCCATCACGTTACGTGCCGTTGTTACAGAGATATTTCAACATTTGGTCAATGTTGTAACTATTGAAACGGGACACGCAATCAGCATCAATTATAAAATGCAAAAGGTGTTGGTCAATACATCCAATGCACCATCGTATATACTCATCTCTGAGAAGAATTCAAAAAATCCTCCACTCAAATTGCAAATATTCTCAACAGTTGATGTAAAACTAGTGATTTGGGATGAGAAAATTTGTGGATTTTTTGCATCGCCCGATCCCAAGCAACGTCAGTTAAACAGTATTGAGATGTCCAAAAAGAAACAGCAGCAACAATTGACTAATTCTGCAAGTACTTCGAATAGTGCAGAGATTAGTGCTGGCGGTGGCCGTAAGCCGCGTCGTAGCTCTCAACGTAATGAAAAGGAAAAACAACCACAGCCAGAACAAACATCTAGTAATCTGACAAAATCGAAATCGAAAACCAAACAAAATGCAAAGCCAAACAATAAACGCGTTAATTCTGTACGTGAAAGCGATTCCAATTGATGGAATTACCACTTCATGCTTCACCTGCCAGGATAATACACTGTTTTACTGCGTATTTTAATGGCACTATAAAATAACTATAATTTTGACTTAATTTGCAAGAATCACTTCATTTCATGCAACTTGTTCACACTCCCTATGCACACTGTAACAGATTAATTACAAGGATCATTTGTAATACAACAAAATACAGACATAGACATACAAATATACGATTTTATAAATATATTCTGTAATACATTGCTAATTGATGAAACAACAATTTTTAATTTATTTAAGATGACCATTCATTTTTGTAAGAACTGCATGCGTACAAAAGACAGAAAAGACATACATAAATAGCATTGAACAACATAAAATATGACTGTGATCTTAAATATATTTTAAGCTATTTTATATAGTTATGAATTTCTTACACGAAACATGACAAAGCAAACAAACGATATTGCAATTGTTTTTTATTATTTATTAGTAATCGTAAGTATAATTGGTGTGATAACACAGTGCAACAAAAATTTTATGCGCAAGATTTTTCAACGTTTTTATAGTAATTTAGGGTCGCGAATCACTACTGCGTCCTCAGTTTTTCTCTTTCACATCTAGTTCTCTCACAATATGGGCCTGAAGTCGGAAAAATGAAGCAAAGTTGTTAAGCACAAAGAGATAAACAATTTTTATGTATACACTTTTCCTCCAGCTCTTACCCTTTCTCTTGAAAATGGGGGTTTATGCCCCCTCTTTCAATAAATGGCCGATAAAACAGAAACCGTTGAGAAAACTATTATACTGTTTTCGGAGGAAAGGTTAGGTTGGAGTGGCTGTCGAGAGACACACTTAGGCCTGAACGGCCCATTGTGATGCCACATAGTTGGACCTACTGTTTAACGCCGATTCCGAACGGCGGTGTGGCAATTTTTTATCGGCTTGTTGGTTTTGCCATTACCAACCAATGTGTGCACTTGTACACTATCTTATAATTCTCATACATTTCATATTGATAGTGAATATAAGAAAGTAATGAAAATTAACCACCAGACGAAGACGGGAATCGAACCCGAACCTCCCAGATGAAAGTCTAGTGCACTATCCACTAGGCTATCGAGGTCGTCGAGGTTTCCTGTTAAAAATTATAAGGGGTCCCAGAACACCCGAATAACCTACGAGGTACACTTTTTCAGAATTTGCATTACGATCGACCCACTCACAATACGTAAATAAATAATGGAATTGTTTGTTGTTGTAATTCCATTAGGCTTCCATGTGAAAAAGTGTAAGCATTATGCACAAATTAAGAAACTGGGCACATTTTTATGATTTCTATGTTCCCCAGGTAATTTAGTGAATTTTAGACTTTAATTTTGGCCAAAAAATACATATTTTTCAAATATTTCCATTAACTCCGCCCCGAATTACTCAACCAATTGGGAAAATAATGTAGAAAAAAGTTGTTTATAATTTAATTTCGATGTCTCATTTAACATGATCTGATAATTTAACAAGATCGAGATATATTTAAAATGTGGGGTTACCTCTGGAAAGCTTAAAAAAAAATTTCAAAAGCACTTCCATAAAAAATTTTTTAATGTGATTTTCTGGTTCAGCAGACTAATGTACATAAGAAAATAACAGCGCAAACTACTTCACAAAATGGCTATTGCATAGTGTTATTATAGAGCAACATATAGCGAATTCTTCACTCACAATGGATGTAAAAAAAATTTATTATAAAAGTCATTGGAAATATAAATATTGCATTTCGAATTTGTAGGCAATTTATTGCTTCACCTAGATTTTACTAATTACACTGTGCAACACATTTTTCTAACGGAAAATCGGCCAACAAAGGTCGATAGTACTGGTCTAGAGTAATAAAACCCTAAAAGGGTTTTGCAAAGTTAGCCCGCTTTCAACAGATATAGGCATTCAAAGTTTGCCTCTTTGCAGCTTATTTTGTAAAAATCATTACTCGAATGATATTTGATATTTTTTACTACTTTCTTCAGATAAATAATGTCATTAACAATTTTAACATTGTATTAGTTTTCCATATTAAGAAGTTTAAACTATCCATTGCATGACTTTTGTAAAAAATTAGCAGTAAAACAATAATATACGTAATAATATTAATATAAATGTATAGAATTTAATAAAGTTTGGATTTTCAAATTGTTGTTTTTATTATAAACAGAAAATACACTGAAACAGCACAACTTTGAAAGGCTATACCATTTAAAAGTGAGCTAACTTTTTAAAGCTCTCTTAGGGTTTTGGTACTCTAGACCAGTACTATCGACCTGTGTTGGTCGCTTCTCCGTTAGATTCCATGACCCTAAAATTGTTGCACAATGTTATTTTCGGCCCCTAGTTAGTTGCTTTTACCATGTTTAATAGTAAGAAGCAACCATGATTTTTGACATTCTTCAGTCTACTTCCAATCGTTGTTAACTTAAACCACTTCAAAGAAAAAAAAATTATTTTAGTGTTTCCAGATTAAATAACTCGTTCGCAATCACATTTTTATTTTTTACTGCCGGTAATATTGGAAACGATAGGCAAACAAAGATTTGTTTCTCGTTTAAATCCATCACAAAATTTAATCTCTCTTGCTATTAGGCATGTTACGATTTGAATACTTTTTTGAATACCCGCAGATAGTTTTGATCTTGAATTTTAACAATTTATTTTAATACTTATATACACATCAACACTCAAAGGTCCCTCCGTTGCGGGCGGCCCTGACTGGTAGAATGAATGATTAAATGCTGATATGATCTGACAAAAAGTGGTCTTTGGAATTTACGCAATCTCTGACGTCACAACACAACTGATATTTTTTAAGCTAAACTGATGCCGTCGGAATTCCCATTATGCATTATATTGAAAAATTATAAAAGTTAAAGTACTTCCCAGAACTCACACTTTTTTAAGAAATCAAAGATATACAACCGCGCCGTTGATATTATAAATGTTAAACCAGTTTTTAGTTTCTAGATACCCGATTTTGAAAACAAAAACAACAAAAATACAAACGATTGAAAATAAACAATTTGTTTATGAGCTAAGTCACAGATGAAAAGCAAATTGTGAGAACAAAGCATAAGATGCAACTTGCTATATAAACGGTAGGGCTTCTGTATATTCAACCAATACAACGTTCAGTTTCGATCGGAGAAAGTTGTGCTTGTGTTCAAGAAAAATATTCTGAAAAAACTTGAATAGCTAAAATGAAATACTTTGTGTGTTTATTGAGTACTGGTATGCATACATATATTTTAACCTTCATCCGTCCTTTGTTTCTGCAACTTAATAAGTTTCTGCAATGTCAATAAATGACAATAAAGATTCCGAAATTATGTAATAAAATCGAAGTGCCAAAATCACTAATATCAAAATATTCACGTTTAAAGTGAAAAATAGATGCACATTGACCTTAAGGGACAATGAAGGTTAAGAAAAGCTATGTTTTTAAAAACAAACATAATTTAATAAAAATTGTATACATCTCTAGTTCTTTTCTGTACGATGGTCTTGGGGCGTCCACAAAATCAAGGAAACATTGGTTTATTTCCCACACCAGAACAGTGGCAGGTACTTCAACAGCAGCTGCAACAATGGCAACCTGTAGTGAACCCCTCGCGCTCAACTATTGCTCCAAGCACAAGCACTACATCTTCGCCACAATATTTGGCTTGCTTGCAGGCATGCCCATCTACAATGGAATATAATCCCATATGCGGCGATGACGAGCTTGATTATCATAATATCGCTCGTCTTCAATGCGCTCAACGTTGTGGTCGAAGTGAGTTCTTTGGGTGTTGTAACAACTTTTAAGTTTACTTCAATTGTTATTAATATTTTCAGATGTTGCGGTTGTTCGTGAGGGAACATGCAAGCCATTGTAATATATAGTATACATATATCAGTTGTTGAATAATATTTATCGCCGTTAACGAATTTTGTTTGATTATTATCATTCCATTACAAATTGTTAAAAACAAATGTAAATCTATTTTTTAGAAAAGCAAGTATTGATCAACATAAAATAAACTGTGATTTTAAATATATTTCAAGCAAATTAATAAACATGCGTAGTTACGATTTTTTTTTTCAAAGAAAAGGAATAAAGAAATTAAACATAGTTTACTAGTAGTAATCTTTTTATATTAGGGATATCAATTTTCGGGCTTTTACTAATCCCGGGATTTTTGATTTTAAAATGCAATCCTGGGATTAGTCCCCTGGTTTCGTTTTTTTTTTAATTTGGCAAATTTTCAATGATAAATTTTGTTATTATATTGCATTAGAATGCGTGCAATATCGTCGCATTGCTTTTTCCTCAAAGGTTAACAATCTAACCACTTTGTTTGTTAGCCAAATTTAAAATATCCTCTGCCATTGCCAGGAGTCAACACATTCTATGTAAAACTTTGGACTTGCTGCAATTATCGTCTCTTATTGTAATATATGTATAGGTACTTTTATTTTAAAAACACACATATGTAACTCATTCAAATAAATGTTTGTATATTACTTGTTTTGAGATAGTATTAATACACATGGTTACTCTATAGGTTGACAGTGTTGAGATAGAAATAATTAACCTACTTATTATTACTTTATATTATTGTTATAAAATGATCGAAAAAAAATTAAACCATTTAAGATTGTGCCCTCCAATCTTGACTTAAATATGTTGTACATAAAGAATACAGACGAGAAGCACTTGTTGGTAAAATTATTGGAAAGATGTTAAAAGACTTTTGGGGATAATAAATAACCCCTATAACTACCATTAGAAAATATATCTATAAATTTCTTCCGCACGTTCTCATACTCCTACGTCTGATAAAAAAAAAGTTTTTCTGTTAAAAGAATTTGGTGACCTGTTAGCTGATTTTTTTTTTAAGTTCACTGCTTCAATTGTCTTAGTATTGCCATTCTTAATGGTTTCGCAATAAGGCACATTTTCTAATTTAAAGAGGATATTTTCGAGATTTTGCTTAATAACAATAAAAGATGAAGCTTCACAAAATTTATATTTATGAGCGTGAATTTAATTTGGGTGCATGGATATCATTTGGGTGCATGGATATTATTTGGGTTAATAAAAAGAAAGCACGTCTGACAAAATTGTTATACGCTGCTTGATTCTTTCTAATAGCTTAGCAATTAAGAGATTGTCCAAAGTGGATTAATTTTTTCAAGCATAAAATCCATTTCGTGGGCATAAGTTGCAAATTAAACTGATTTTTTACACTTTATAAGAGGGTTTTTATGTTTAATTGCACATGTTTTGTAAACAAAATTGTTCTTTACTAATTCATATCGGTTAACCCCGGAATTTTCGGGATTTAAAAAAGGCCGAGATCTTGGGGATCGGCATCCCAAATCTATATATATATATATATATATATATATATTAGGCCGGGGCGATTTGGAAACCGATACAAACAAAAAATCCTTCTACGATATAGGTCTAAAATTCATTTCGAGGCTCCGGAATTTGATTTTTATAGATAATGTTAGTTTTATATAGAAATTTTAAGACATTTGGAATTTCTGTAATTATTTTCGGTGAAAATTTGTACTCGGAGGTTTTTTCGTACGAGAAGTTCATTTTTGATATTTATTTAATTTATCCGAAATCACAAATTTTTCTTCATTTTCTTACTTCATTCATTTATTACACTGTGCAACAGCCAAAATCGGACTGGCGATTTGACATGTAGTTTTGAGTAATTGGGTCGCTGAGGTTTTCGAAATAACGGTAAATGAAATCATGAAAATGACTTTAAAAAGACTGTACCAGGGCATTCTTAATTTATGTCTTATCGTTGCTGGTGTCTACATATAGTAAAGTTGTTAAGTAGAAAAAGAATTAAGTCAAAATTATAGTTATTTTATAGTGCCATTAAAATACGCAGTAAAACAGTGTATTATCCTGGCAGGTGAAGCATGAAGTGGTAATTCCATCAATTGGAATCGCTTTCACGTACAGAATTAACGCGATTATTGTTTGGCTTTGCATTTTGTTTGGTTTTCGATTTTGTCAGATTACTAGATGTTTGTTCTGGCTGTGGTTGTTTTTCCTTTTCATTACGTTGAGAGCTACGACGCGGCTTACGGCCACCGCCAGCACTAATCTCTGCACTATTCGAAGTACTTGCAGAATTAGTCAATTGTTGCTGCTGTTTCTTTTTGGACATCTCAATACTGTTTAACTGACGTTGCTTGGGATCGGGCGATGCAAAAAATCCACAAATTTTCTCATCCCGAATCACTAGTTTTACATCAACTGTTGAGAATATTTGCAATTTGAGTGGAGGATTTTTTGAATTCTTCTCAGAGATGAGTATATACGATGGTGCATTGGATGTATTGACCAAGACCTTTTGCATTTTATAATTGATGCTGATTGCGTGTCCCGTTTCACTAGTTACAACATTGACCAAATGTTGAAATATCTCTGTAACAACGGCACGTAACGTGATGGATTGCTGTGATTTAATGTAGCGTTTAAAAAACAAAGTAATTGATTCATCGCCAGCATTTTTGGCATTATATTTCTGGTCATTGCAAACTTTAGCTATTATATGCAATTCCTCTACAGTGCGTTTTGGTGAATACAAGAATCTTCCATCTAAGCTCCATACCGCAAATTTTGGGAGTTTTTTAAAAACAGCTTTGAACAATATTGCCTTCAAGCTAAAGAAATGATAAAATATTATAGTGTGTTTGAGAAAAAGTTTACATCAAAACACCCTCCACACCCTTATTCTTGGAAAAATTACCTCACAAGGTATGACCAATGCAAAGGAATTATAATTCTGTCTCAGTAATTTTTCCTCCCTTCCATAATAAGCAACTTTCTCTTAGCTATGAAGCATGTACAAAGTGAAATAAAAGAAATTGTATATTGGTCCCACGTATACCAAAATTATAGATTTCAGCCCCCATAACGAGGATCTCAGACGTGATAAAGAAAATCTGAGTACAGGGTCGGATTCAGCGACTCCAAATTACCCTTAAAAAGTTATCCATTCGACATTTGAAATTTACTGTTGCACTGTGTAATTACAAAAATTCCAAGTGCCATGAAAATTCCAGTGAAATCAAATTTCGGAGCCTCGAAATTCATTTTAGACCTATGTCGTGGAAGAACTTTTTATTCATAATGGCAAGAGGAATCATAATTTCGACGGCGCGTTATCGAAAAATTTTAGTCCATACAAATCGCCCCGGCGATATATATACATATCGCCTCGCATAAGCAGCTAGACTTGAAATTTGAGATTTGTTAATAAACAAATTCAAGCTGGAGTAGATCAAGAAAGGGTCCTGGACCGGTGTTATATCAGAGTACCAGAGATGCCGACTCCAGGGGACTTCCCCGAATCGGGGAATTTTCTGTTTTCTTCCCTGGCCATGCTGCCATACATGGTCCCACCACTTGAACGGTAATTGTGGCGCCGTCTTACGTCCAACATCCAAACCACAATATGCGTTTCGTAGATTGCAGCTTTCTGTATCGATGCGCATATATAACGGTATCAGTTGTCAAAAGTTATCGCCATAAAAATTATGTGAAAATACGTTTTTCACATAAAAATAAAATAAAATTTATGTGATACATTGTTTGAAAGAAAAAAAATTCTATGTATAAAGCGAAATAACAAGAATGAAAAAACCCCAAATATGGCCTAGCGGTGCCATATGGCACCTTGTTACTGAGCCGTTCCTGACTCAGTTTCTTGATCTATCTACTGTAGTTCCCATTCGTCCTTAATGGGCTAATAGAAAAATAATCGAATTTACACAAATATTTTATTAAGTGAACGACGAAAGTAATTCTAAGCAGGACGATTTGTATTTGCCAAACTTGACAAACAAACATTTGATCTTCCTGGAAAAATGTGACTCAAGTACCTCATCAGTTTTTTATTTGATTTATGCTATTTAAGAACCACGTGAAAACAGAAGGGGCCCAGGGGATAAAATGAAAATTTCAAAAAAATTAGGAGTTATTTTTTCAAATATATTATTATAGCCAAATAAATACGTTAAATTTATTGAAAACCCCATATAAGAAACACCCTAGTGTAGATATTAAAATTTAACAAAAAAATGTAGGACCATAAAAACTCATGTAACTACCTACTATATTTGTATGTATATTGAACCTACAATATACGTATCTAAAACACATGAAAATTCATTAGTTTTATGAACTTTTAAAGTTATTATTTATATATTTTGAATATTTTTTAGACCTTTATTTATTATTTTTGTTTTGAAAATATAACAAGTTTATTAAGTGTGGGGTTTCGGTAGGGAATTATTTGATGTTGGCCGGGGCATGCGAAGAGAAATCGGGGAATTTTTATCTTTAATTCGGGGAATTTTGAAATTTTAGTTTGCACCCCTGCTTAGTACACAATTAAATCCAACTATGGCAGGGATAAACCTGGAGAATCATCTTCGCAACATAGAAGAATGGCTCCTAATATGGAGATTTAAAGCCAATGATGCATGAGCTGCCATGTTATATTCACACACAACCGTCTACCCAGCCCACCAATTTCACTAAACTTGATAATAATACGTCAACTTGAGAAGATTAAAGATCTTGGCATTCATCTAAGCGTCTAATATGAATATGAAAGCATATGGAAATGAAAAAACTCAAGAACTCAGGACTTAACTTGGAAAATAAATCCCTAATCTACAAAGACACAACAAAACTTATTTAGGCAACGATCACAATCGAAAACCCTTCGCATTATCTCAGGCAATTAAAACTAACAATGAAGGATGAAAGTTTACAAAAAAGTAAAAACGGAAACTTGCTTCACCCCCAAACATATTAGAAAGCAATTATTGCTCGTTCCATCAAGAACCAAAAGCTTGTAAGAGCAGACATCTTAGGTGTAAAGTATTAACCAATAATTTAAATTGTTTTTTGTTTTATAAATGAACATGAATAAGTAGTTAACTTTTAAAACTAACAAAAATAATAGTTTCGATGCATAAATATGGTATATTTTATATGTATTAAAATCTGAATTCAGATCTTTACGTATTTAAGTGGGTCTTGAGCTATTGGTTAGTTACTTAAAACAACTGCACACTAGGCAGGTATTATGTTTAAAGTTTGGAGTAAACTAATTTTCACTTAAAAATGCTGAACCATCGAAATTTAATTATTAAGTCTGAAATGACTAAATATAATATTGAAAACATATACATTTAAGTATATAATGCCCCGCAGTCACAATTATTAATATTTATTTGGATTTTAATACTTTAAAAACTACACATGTGCTCGAACTTCTAATATAGTTTCTGTTCCCAACCTTTCGAAAAAATTTGGTGAGTATTTCTATGTATATGCCTAAAGTTTGAATGTTTGCTACAGCCCAAATTATTTAAGCATTAACATCTCTTGAAAATTTATTATTTTAACATGTGGGGTTTTAGAAATAAATTTAAGAACAAGTAACAAGAACAGATAACATGAAATTTTAAGAGCAAAATAACATATGAAATTTAAGTCAATTGTTAGGCGAAAGTTAAAATAAGAAGAGCCAAAAAAAGAGAGCAGCCACTTTTTGTGCCTATATAAACCACAACAAGGCTTACATATTTAATAAATTAAAATTAGTTTTTTGTGCATCACAACAGAAAAAGATCATCGATCGGAGGAAGTGGTTGCGCGTGTGCAAGAAAAAATATTCCAGATACATACATTAACGTTAAGTGTTACGAGCAAAAATAAAAAGGAACAAAAATGAAATACTTTTTGTGCTTACTTATCACTGGTGGGCATATATAATAAGAAAATCCAAGTTAATATCATATAATTCAAAATACTTATACAAATGTTTGTATGTATATATGTAGTTGTTCTTTGTGCGATTGTCTTGGGATTTCCGCAAAATCAAGGAAACATTGGTGCATTTCCGACGCCGGAGCGGTGGCAGCAACAACTACAATCGCAGACCCAACAACAACCTCGTCAGCAGCAGCAACGGCCATTCCGACCTGGCCAGAATCCTTTCTTGGCTACCACTACGAAAAGCCCTGGAGTAGATCCCTTGAACACAACCACTCCTGCAACTACTGCAGCTACCACAGCATCACCACAATATTTGGCTTGCTTAGCGGCATGCCCGACTACAATGGAGTATAATCCTGTATGCGGTGATGACGATCAAAATTATCATAATATGTGGCGTCTGCAGTGTGCTCAGCGTTGCGGTCGAAGTGAGTTCTACGACTATAAAAAAATTTTATATTTTTGAGTTATTTTAAATGCTACATTTACGTAATTAAATTCCAGATGTTGCGGCTGTTCGCGCGGGATCTTGCATAGGACTGTAATAAATTTTATTTATTGTAAGATATTGAAAGACATATTGGCCGCCATTAACGAGTTTTATAGATTGCTTCTTTTTATTTGTATGTTTATGCATTGCATACCGAAAAATATGTTTACTCTATAATATGAAAGCTAATTAAAAGTGAAGATTTTTAAGTAAATTTGATTGATTTGTGCATTTCTAATAATGAATTGAAATTTTAATAACAACGAAGTTCTGTGTTGATAGCGGTTTATCAACCAGCACCATAAAAAATCCATTGAAAAATCTAAAATTGTGAAAAGGTTATCGAATAAGTTTAAAGCCGACGGATGACTGGGTTGTACCTAGGGGGGGAGGGGGAGGGGTTTTGAGGGTTCAACTTCCCTATCACCATTGTAATAACTTAAGCGCATGTATGTGATATAATCACTTAAAATTTAATTTTGATATCACAAAAAAAAATTTTCCGATAGAACCTTTTGCCCCTGAAATTTTGTTTTCGCGTTTAATCCTATACGAAACGATGCTCAGTCTCTCTTTCAAATTTGTACTTATATATATGAATGTTCTTTATAATAAGAGTATGTATAGTGAGAGCATGCCAAGATTAACAAACCTGTTTTCAGCTTAGAATGAAATTTTACATTTTGGAGTACAATATATGGAAGAATAATAAGGTGAAGCAACTACTTCTTCTTCTTCTACAAGAGGGGACGACGCGCAGTGTAACAAAGGTGGACAAAATTCAAAAAATCAAAGTTCGAATATTGAAAAAATTCAGCCGCATATGTTTGTATATTTAGACGTAAAAACCAATTTCCTAGCGGAATCTCGAATGAAAAAAGCAGTTTCTTTGAAAAATATAAACACACAAAATTTTAGCGGGATCTGAGTTGTACCCCATGTATGTACTTATACATACATACACACACATATATATTTTACATAAAAAAATTTACTTGTATATATGCATATCAGGGCGTTTTTTTAATACTCTGACAAAAAAATTCTATAGATTTTAGATCCTGAACAAGTATGAAGAAAATATAGCAAAAAAAAAAGAAATTCGTAGAAGTTTCAAATGTTTTATTTGAAAATTACAAATAAAACGAATAAATTACAAAAAAATTCTTTAAAATTGTGGTTTTTTCACATTATGAACTGTAGGGATTTGTTAGTGAGGTTATTACGATCTTCTGAGCCACTTATTTCTGCGGAACGAATAACTTGCAGTATATTTTGTTAGAACCTAGAAAATAGTTGTCCAGATTTAGATTTAGTTACAAAAATTGTTTTCTCATATGATTCGTGGTCAGACTATGAAAGAAGAAATGAAAGAGAATAAATTTGAAACAATTTATTTCATTTTAGTAAAAATTATAAGTTTATTCATTAAAAAAAAATTTTATTAATTGAATGAAATAAAATAAGTTGATAATACCTAATTATTTATATATTTTATAAAATTGTTATCGGACACCAAATTTCAATGCATGAGATTGGGTTCTACGACAATTTTGTGCCAAAAATCTGATTTAGTTGTTTGTTTTGTATGGGTCGTGTCACGCCCATATTTCCAATCTTGACCATTTTTGTTTTGGAAAATGCTTACATTAACAGTAGCCACTGCACAAGTTTATTACTTCAAAAGTTTTTCAGTTATTGTAATTTTTTGATTCAGCTTATATGGGAAGTGAAATTCGCAATATTTGCGAAATTTTATTGGCCTGCCACTATTCCATCTATTTTCGTTCACCGGTTGTATGGAGACGCTAAACTGTGCTCCGCGTAGAAAACTTTTTATTTTAAATTTTGCTTTTTTCAAGTTTCTTTAGTTGTCGTAAAAATCGTACATATGTTCAAAATGGGTTAAAATATAAATGTACTACTTACAAATATATATGTATGAGTATAAGTATATTTGAGCATATTTTAAACGTTTCGTAGAAATCTATAGAAATATTTAAAAAACGCAAGCGATGAGAGCGTTCGTCGCATTCATGAGACCATGAGTCTTCTAACAGTGAATTAAAACCCTGGAGATTATCTCATTGAAAATGATTAAAATGAATTTTGTATATATTTTGCAAATTATACATGAACAAGTCAAGATTTAAGCTCAACACAGAGAAACTCATTTCATAGGAGCAAACAACAAGTCGATTCGTTATCAGATCAGTTCAAGAAACCAGTTTATTTAGAAAAGAATACAGCATTTTAAATTATAAACAATAGTGAATAATAATGATATTGCCGAAGCAATCAATAATTTTTGGTAAGTAGACATTTCATTTAAAGATGTTGTAGTGATAACCTATATTGTATTGTGTGTTACCCATATCTCTCTCCCCCTCTAGGTCTGTGGTTGATGTGTTGTGTTGTTTATGCTTTTCCCGAGTTGTTCAACCCAAATTCTGAATATGAACTTATTAATGGTGGAGCACAGGTTGTACCGCCCTCATCAATTGTGCCTGTGAAACCAGTGACTCAGAAACCTATTGTCATCAATACACCACCTCCTGTTGCTCCGGATTCAAAAACATTTGCCTTCAATTCCCAAAGTAAAACTTGGACTATGGTAAAGAAAAATGATCCATTGCCAGCAGAGGATACATTGTTGTGGAATCAAAGCAACGACAAATGGTTGACGCAAGTAGCCCGCGTTTGAATTGAAAGTACGCTTTTATATATGTATCAAAAAATGTGTATTTATTTATCTATGCACTAATAAATGTTAATAAAGCTTTATATAATTTGCACAATTAACAAATTATATGTATAATCGTATGTAAAAATATATTAATAAATATCTACGGCACATATAAATAAAATACTTTTTTTTCGTTTTCAGTACTGCAACGAAGATTTCTGCTCCAGATACATTTTAATGCGACATAATTCTTCTGTTGTAATTGTTAGCTTCTTTCCTGCATTATCTATAAATTTATCCAATTTCACTGCCATCTCGCTCAATTGCTCCTTGAGCAATTGTACCTCAGTGCGCACATCAGATATGCCATTGACTTGGCTTTTCAGTTTCATAGCCAAATCACTATCATTTATCAAATGATTGGGTACATTAGTGGCTGAACGTGGCCTCAGCAAAAACTCATTTTCACGTGAAGTACTTAGTGGTTTGTGATCTTTGAGATTATTTTTCTTTTCATGTTGTGGCTGTACGGAGATGCTTTTCTCTTTAATTCGCTGTCGTTCTAGACTTCTACTAAATATATTGTAATTATTTTCAAATTTATTACGACGTATACTCAAGTTACGATCGCGTCGCTCTGCAACCAATTTATAAATGTTCAACTTAATTTCTTCAGGTAGATGATTGTCTCGAGGATCATTTGGACGTGTAACAAATTGTAGATTGTTCCGCGAAGTTCTCAGTAAAGCACTTCGCTTGCATAATTCTAGCAATTTGGTCGGTGCACCACGTAAAAGACGCGAGAAAAATAAACTTTCAAGACGTGATACCAGTTCAGCTTGACGCACCAGTCGGTCCAGTGAAGCAGAAACTTGTAAACCCTGAATATCGCTAACCGCCAGACCGACCATAAGATTTGTTAATATCACCGTAACAAGTAGTACAAATGAAAGGAAGATTATGTGCGCGGTAACAGGAAATTTAACTGGATATTCTCCATAGAAAATATCCTCAAACTCTAATTCGCCCGACATCATGGTTATGGCTTTGAGGAGTGACCTACATATAATATACATATAATAGAATACAGTTGAATTAGTAGCTTAGAAAACGTATGCGGGTTTCAAGCGTACACTACCATGTGATATTCCCAAATGGTGGATAATCATTGAAGAGTACCGAAAAACTTAATCCGAATGCTATTAGTAAACAGATATATGCCAGTAAAAACTTTCCAAAATTAACAGCAACTGAGAACAAATTTATTTTAATAGAAATAAAATCGGAAGAGTTTTTATCGATGGTTAAGTTCACAGATATGTTAAGTGTATTCTGGGTGAAAATAAGTTAACTGCATTTCCTAACCCCTCAACAGATTTCTTGCCCAGTATGTAGTTGTTGTAAATGACGACTCACGACACAGTTAAATTCGATGTTAAGTGCTTAAAAATTTAAATTTATACACAAAACTTACGTTCCTGTAAATTCCCATCTTTAACACTTAAGTCATTTGTGTGCTTAACCATCGATATTTATTAATGATGATAACCTTTTGTGAACATTTGCACATAAACTCCGAATATAGGAAATCTGCCTACCAGCATCATTAACTCCAACCAAACCAGAAGCACTACTACAGCAGCAACATGATGCTGCCAAGTGGGAACAGTTAGCAAATCGCCGGGTACTAGTATTTCTGGAGTCTGAAATATGTAAATGTATGAGTACAAATACTTTGAGCGATATATAATAATTTTAAAGTTTATTTACCACACACAATAATACACCGAATACAATAGCCCACTGTAGCCAATTTTCCCAATATTTGGCGTAACCTTGTAAGCCGTGAGCCATCTTAAAAACAAAAAGACATAAATATTTTAACTATAGGTACATATAAAGTAAAATCTTGCTCTTACCTGGAATATCTCTTTTAACATTAATATTAAATTTAATATTATAACAAAGTAACCCACTGTCGATATATAATTAGGAGCCGCACATGCCACAGTCTTATCACAATTGCGGACATAAACTCCGATGACGTACATGGTGAAAAGCAAAACATACACCGCATGATAGAATAGGCTCATCAGAAAGAATTTACGAATGCGTCGCCATTTCAGAAATAAAAAAGTCTCAGAAAGTGGATGCATTAGTAAACGCTTTTGCCCAACTTCAATTAGTGATAATAAAAGTTCAGTTTCACCACGCTCCAGAGTGGATGGTGGTACAAGTACACGAAAGTCCAGCTTTATTTCGCAATCGACGTCACCAATTTCATGATCGTTGGCCTTGATTGAAGAATCAAATTTTGCCATTAATTTTGGGATGATTTCAGGCGTACGTCGCACAATGAAGGATAATGCAGAAACGTGCCCATCAGTGCGTGCGGTTATGTCAGCACCATGCTCTGCAAAGCAAATCAATTATATGTAGGCTTGGATAAATAATTTCGAACTCACCAATGAAAGTGAAAACACAATTGCTAAACTCATTTAGTGCCGCAATATGTAGAGGTGTATAACCAAAGTTATCAGATTTGTTAACATCTGCTCCGGCTTTCAGCAAAGAATTGCAGCAATCCAAGCAACGTGATTGTTTAACAATGGCCGCGTGAAGTGCAGTGCGTCCATCACGATAAACAGCATTCACATTGGCACCTAATTTAATGAGTAGCTCTACGGTTTCGATGGATTGTGAGAGACATGCTAGATGTAAAGGAGTTTGATGACTTGCATTTCGACAATCGACGTCAGCTCCATGTTCAATCAGTAGTCGTACACAATCTACATAATCATTCTCAGCGGCTGAAATAATAATGCACACAGTCAGCCATATAATAAATACATAAATACGTAGTTATCAGAGCTTTCCAAATTCTGTTTGATATGTATTAGCGAAAGTCGGTCTTAAAAACATGCTATATAAAACAGTTTTGTATCGCGAAAGCTATATAAAGTCTATAAGTGGAAGATAGTCATGGGTTTGTGTTAATGGGGCACAATAAAATGATTACGGAAAATTCTTCTTTTCCCCCATTCTTTCCATTCCCCCATTTTCTCTAACAACGTATAATTCCGTACCTAAGTAATTGAAATATTTGTCGAAATTATGAATTACCCAAGTGCAATGCTGTTAATTTACCCTCGCCAAATTGCGAACGTACATCTGCTCCATGACTCAATAGCAGCTCGACACACTTTGTAAAACCTAACGCGCAGGCGGTATGCAAAGGTGTTTCTGTATATACTTGCGGTGTATTCGGATCGGCACCATACTTCAACAAAGTCTCAACACATTCCACAGCATTTCGATCGATGGCAAAATGTAACGCCGAACGTTTCTCAATGCCAATGTTTATGTGAGCTTTACGTTTTAGCAATAATAAAATGCATTCGACGCTTTTTGCGCTGCACCAAATACGACAGGAGAAAATAAAGAAAATATTGCATTAATTATTATATTTTTTACAAAGTGTGAAGAATTAGTGTTTACGAAACGACACACACACCTGGCTGCACAGTGCAATGGTGTCACTTCCTTTTTCGCATCCCAACGATTTGGATCCGCAGCACGGTCTAGCAGAACTTTGGCAATATGCGCATTAGCACGACAACAAGCAAAATGCAGTGGTGTGCGACCGCGTTTATCCTTACAATTTGGATCGGCCAAGTAGTGATCAAGTAAATAGATTATGTTTTCGGTGCAACCATAAATTGATGAATATAATAAGGCCAAATTTACATCACTTGAAGCAGGTATAAGTTCTGAAGGAGTAGTGCGATAAGCATTTATATGCGAATATATTTAAATAAAAATTTTTATTTTCAAACCTTGAAAACAATTTGTTTTGACCATATTATATATGAGTACTGAATTTGGTTGAAATTCATTAAGCGTTTCCTCTATCTCTTTGCTATCCCAAATATTTTGATGTTCCTGCTGCAATAAAAAAATCTCATGTGCTTCCTCACTGAATACGCCACCACTGTTACTGCTACCCTCACTAGATATGCTACGCTTGTCGTAGAGCAAATCTCCATTTTCGTGATCCTGAGAGCTCCATTTTAAATCATTTTCCTGTTAACAGTAAACATTAGGAGCAATATCCTATACATTTTACACATTCTATTTTTTTTCTTACAATAATCGAAAATCGCACATTTTCCATTTTGTTTTATTTAATTAAATTTAGAGATGCACTTCCGTTTGTTTACAAATCAAATTGAAATTTTACATTTAATTAATTTATTTTACTGATTCAATATTTGCAGTAGAATATCACCGACATCAACATCATCATTATACCAATGACACAAATATGTTATTTTTTCAACACCATCAATGGCAATAATTTCTCCAGAATTCGATTGCGATTATTGATTGACCATTAACTCATTCATCTACAAATAGATTCGTAAAGCACACAAAATATAGCTCTAGCCTGCTTTTCAGTCAGCAAGCAGCCGTTAAATTTTGTGCTGCAGCCTCACCACTTTTCCGTTGTTCGATCGATGATCACTGAATGTGTGATTTACTTTTACTCACACTTTAATTATTTGTTCAAAAACACATATCATTTAGCTAATTATTTCATTTGATTTTCTGACTGCCTAGGCAGTCTTTGTGTGTGAACGAACCTGTAAATCGTTGGAATCACGAACCGATCGCACCAAAGTGCTAATAAGAACTGAGTGGAGAAGCATTCACCGCAACCACAATCCACTTGGCCACTCTACTCACAAAACCACTTGTGTTAATATTACCTCCAACTTCTCCTCACACTGTCATCCCCACAAATGTGTATGAAAAAAAGAAAAGCTGGAAAATATTTGAAAAACGCAAAGAAAACAAGAACAAAGTGATCAAAAAACAATAGCAACAACAAACTTTAAAGACTTTTCATATCTACACGCGGTACATTTGACGCATTCTATTATGAATTCATAAACATACGAGTATTAATGCTTTTAATGATATTAAAATCTCAGCACAATAGGTCAAACAATTGGTTGTTTCGTTAATTTCGCAATTTTTTTTACTACCATACATACTATTACTGAGGAGTGTCGTCATTTTTTCACAAAAGAAATGCAGGACCCTCATATCATGTCCCCATAAAAACACAACGTAATCACTTGCAACTCAATTTAAGTCAACAGCAATATAACTAAGTGGTATGATAATACCACATCGATGTTGTTTTGAGAGAATATATGAAGAAGGTGTTCAATTACTAAATATTCCTAGGATTTTTCTAGATTTATGTATAGGTATTGATTTATTTTTTTTTAAAATAACAACAACTTATTCGTTTTTGCGTCTAAACAATTTTTCAATTTAAGTAGGTAGGTACATAATAGGTTAAAAGAAAATATATAATATAATAAAATAAAATATAAATGAGAGACACAAATTTTAAAATTTTTTCTTAGTTTAAAACTATTTTAAACTCAATCTGGTTATTGAAACAGCGCTGTAGTTTCTACAATATTTGTGTTCAAACTCGGCTGACAAGAAAACAAACCCTGTTATTCCTTTTTACCATAATATTGCAAGTGTATTTGAATCACTGATTGTAAATTGATAAGCTTAAATTAAATCTCTTGCGATTACGGAACTAACTTAAAAACAGTATGATTTAATTCTTAAAAAATATCTCAGAAATATCAGAACATTTGAAGTTTCGCCTATGGGGGTCTTAACCAAACACCTCTTGGACTCCACGCTGGTTGCAGAAATTGTAATTAAAAAGTTGTACACCATTTGTTGGTGTATCCCACCAGAACCGTAGCAATTTCCTGGATAATAATATTGCACAATTTTTTAATTGTTAAAGAGTTTCGTATCTTTTAGTTGGACTAGTGCATTTTTCAATTTCATTACAAGCATACTTCCCTTGTCATCTAAACAATTACCTCCTTAACGTTTTTGTATGTATGTAGTATTTAAATACGTTTTGTATTACGAGTACGAGAAATTTAAGTTCTTATATTTAAATTATTATGTATAAATTCGGGATTTCGGGAACTCAAAAAACATCTGAAATCCCGGGATTTCGGGAACCGGACCCCAATATTTAATTCTTTCTGGGCGAAGTTGATACCTTCAGGTTCTGCAGAGTGAATTCAATCCTAGTTCAGCTGACAAGAACCTCTTGAAAAATGGAACTATTTATATAAGTTCAAGCCACCTACATTGAAAAACTGAATCTGAAATGATGGTTTATTCACTTTTTATTTTGCAGACTAAATCGATTTGGCAATTAAGAAACTCATGTATAGTATGTTTATTTTATAGGTAATATTTTATTCATTCCGTTGCAGCTCATCATATTTTGCGGCTAATGCATACCACGAGATTTTATTTTTTTTTCTTAAGAAATGTTTTTGTAAAAATAATAAATAAATTTGTTGGTATTTCAAAATGAAATGCACATTTGTTTACTATTTACAAAATACACACAAGAATTTGTGTTAAAATAATTGAAATAATATTCAACATTTGAATTTGATTGTAAATTTTAAGAAGCGTTATTAATTCTTGATTTGTTTTTAATTAGAATAAAGAGAGGAGCGTGAAAGATATGTATGTAGAAAATTTTGCAAATTTTAGCAAATGTGTTTTCTTATGAATGGATGACTTTAATGTACACAATATGATGCTGAGGGTTTATTTATTTATTTCTTTTTTTTTTGTTTTCTGATTTTTGCATTCAATTTTGTATAGACTAGATTTTTCTCATGACCTTGAAGAAGAAATTGAACTAAGGGTAAAAAAAACTGGTTTTCAAAAACTAACTACCCTTATGATTTTCTTTGCGAAACATTTAAATAAAGCGTGAGAAAAATGTACGTTATTTGTGCTATGTGATTTGCGCCTAAAAAGCACAACAACTTTTTCTTTGCAGTTGATATCTTTTTATTATTTTTTCAGAGGGTTACAAATGAAGTTGAAAAAATGAGCAGCTGTTGTTAATAACTCATGTTTCGTGACAATTAGCATGTTCCACACAATTCGTGGAAGTATATGCGATGGCTTTGAGGTTACAACTTAGTTTGCAGGCCAGTTCTATGAAAATTAATTTGAGTTTTGCTCGTTTGTGGACTAGCATCAGATTAGTTTGTAACGGTTGCCTTGGGCTTACTCTGTTTACTGGGTTATACTATTTCCATTTTTACGTTTAAAACCATTCAGAGTTTCTGATGAAGCTCTGGAGTCCAAAAATTCTGGCATCTGCTAGATTTGTGGGACAGCCGAAAAAAAATTTTGACCAAATTTCCTTTTAGTTCAATCTCGTCCTTGCAACTTCTACAGATGTCATTGCTACGTGAAGTTAATAGTATAATGTGCTGTTCATCATACCTTCCTGTCATCTTCTAAACAAATTAGATCATTGAAGCTATTTAAATTTAGATTTGACTAACGATACTTAGTGTTTCTGTAACCAATGTTTATTGGTTTAAGGTATAATCTCACTTTACAATTTTCGAAAAATCATTTTTTTTTATTTTATATAATTTCATTCCTTAGTATGTTTAGAACATACTCCTATTTTTTAAATATCTAATATTTTTGAGTTATATATATATATACATCTACATACATGTATTCAAAAGCCAAAAAAAAACTTTAAACGCGTTTTTCTCGAAATGAGCTTTTTTACATGGTGGACAGTTAATCTCGGAAACTACTAGACCGATTTTAAAAAATCTTGGTGCGTTGTGTTTGTGTGAGTGTTTTACACACAGTTCTGGTTGATTCCTGCTTAACGAGATGTATATTAAACAATTCCGTTTGATTTTTTTGTTTCAGATAAGCGAGTTCTGAGATTAACTGTCTATTTTTTGTAGGTGCCGACTAAGACGTCCTCTGGAGGAAAGATGAATGAAAAAAAAAAGTAATGTAGTATCATATTAAAAATTAAGTTCATAAATATTAAATTTACTGAGTAGTAAAATATTGAAAATTATATTTTTTTTTTTTTTTGCCTTATAAAGTGAGATTATACCTTAAAAACCGTCTTTCTTTTATCATTTACAATCAGTCTATAGCATATCAATTAATAAAAGAAGATTGCCTGCGAAGCATTTTCTTTGAACAATAGAGATAGATATGAAACTGCTTGGCTATCTCGTTGATAGATTTGCCGCAGCCCAGAACAGCTATTAACTTTGTGTAATTTCCACATTAATAGAAAGTGCTCATAATATATCTACAATTTTTGTATTGAAGCTTACATCATACATACATACTATCAATCAAAATTTCGCTGTGCCCGAAAGTAATTGCGACCTATAAGATCTTTTGTTTCCGATCAAGTAAAATTTTGTAAAAATCTCAAATTTTTTAAACCTTTAAGCATTAAAAGCATTACAGGAACTGTAAATAGGCTTAACTAATAAGCAAAATATTGCTTGATTATTCCAGAACATATCAAGCTTTTCTGCTATTTTAATTATAAGTGGGTTTTATTATTCCCTATCACCCCTAAAGTTACTCACACTACTACTGTTATGGCACAACAGTCCAGGAGAACTTAAACCGATCTTTTCGCATCCATTAATGTTGTGTGAGTTAGATTTATACACGAATGGAAGAGACCTACAGTTTTATGCCGAATCCGAACGACAAAGTAAAAAGCTTTTCATAGGAAACTATTACTATTGAAGGTTTGCCATTGCAAGCTAATTTTTGATTTTAGACGTGCCGGGGTTTATTTGTTAATTTCTTGAAGATATACCTAACTATATCCGTGAACACACTTTTTGTACTAAAAAAATAACCTAAATTTTATCGTCACGCAGCGTCCACACGTTCTCACACATTTACTACTTGCAAGCAATGAGCACATGAGTAGAAACTGAGAGGGTTTTTCAGTAATTTTGACAAGATGATGCTCACATCAAAAATGAACATAAAGAAACAAAACAATTTATGAATTGAGACAAAATGATTTTTGGTTATCGCACGGTATACAATGACATGCGCGGTGGGTGCACTTAACAAAAAAGCAAATTTTAATTTTCTATCCGTAAAATTTACGAATGGTTAGTATATAAGGGTTAAAGCCTAAAACACAACCAAGCTTTGCGGCTGCGTGCTTTGATATGACATTTATTAGCTTTATATCTTTTTTTGTTTTTTTTTTTTTCTGCCAAAAAGCTCGATCTTAGTTTTCCTCAAAACACAACATTGCGTGCGTTGAGTTTTTTTTGTTTGCCAATTATTAAAGAAATAAAATCACAAAATTATGGATTCGGATTATGATGATTTAATTGATTTCAAGTTTTTTGCTCTCATGGCATATGGTGGTTACTCAATCCACAAACAGCAACAAAGACAATTGACCCGAAAACTCACACAAAAAGCACTCAAGAAATTAAATGTCCCTCAAAAGAATTCATTTTATTCATAACAAATCACATTCAATTATACATATTCAATCTATAATTTTTAAGCACAAAACCCGTATTTTCTTTTTTCCCGATTAGCACTTTGAAAAAAACAATAACATCGAACAACCACAACAACTACTAAAAAGCGTTGAAAGTAGAGAGTAGCTCTACTCGCAGCGTTTCAGCTGCGTTGATCGTATTTACGATCCCAAGCCTGAGGCCAAATTGTGTTTTGCTACGAATGAATGCATACGATTCTACTTTAAACTTCAAAGCAAAGCAGTCGCAAAGCTTAATTGTGTTTTAGGTATAAAAGTCATCGGCAAACAGTTGACCTCAAGCTTTCCCGCGTTTTTCATTTATTATGCAAGTGTTCAAAAATTATATATATATTTTTAAAACAGCTGTTTTGACATGACAGTTAGCTTATTTACAAGTTTTCCGTTCGAGTACTTTTTTTGGTTTTTCTGTTATTAAGAGAGTTTCTTTTTACGCTCTTAAATTTTGTTACTAGTAAAATTTTCCAAGCAAAGTACGCGAACAGACCTAATTTTTTCTAATAATTTTCAAATACACAACAAAGTTTCACTTCTACTGTGTTTGCCTGTAGATACATAGTTTTTGTTTTGTTTGAAGCGCACCTTACATTAATAAAATGTTTCCTTATAAAATAATTTGTTTAAAATGCTGTTATATAATGATAAGCCTTATAATTCCAAAACGACAACATAATACCAACCAGCTCCCACTACCGAAAAAACCAATTTTATTATGCCATAATATCGATTGTTTATTTTAATACTATAGAAACAATCGTGTGGCACGACTATCGAACTATCGATGGTTTTGCAACTCTAGTCACTACTATATAACAGATGAAAGCGAATGGCAAAAAAGACAGGCGCGAAATCGTTCGACAAGCCCATACACTAGGGTAGCCAGACTTACTGATTTAATCAGTACATGTACTGATTTTCTTGAATTATTTTTAAACGTACTGATTTTAAAATTCTATTTTTGGACATTGCATTATTTTAATACTGATTTTTCTAATCTTAATAACATTTTTGGGCTTTTTATTAAATTTTTATCTACTTTGAAGTCTTTTAATGGAAATATAGGTTTTGTAAAATTGAGTGAATGTTAAGGATAGTGGAACATTCTCAACTATAGAAAAAATGTGAAATTTTTTCGATTCCACTGAGAGAACTTTCAGTTTATTGTCCACTTTTTAAAGGAAGGGAAGAAACCGACTTGTTCCTACGAGTTTATAAAGTGACCTTACAATCAAAAGTAGAAATCTATGTATATATATCTAGAAAATGTACTGATTTTTGTACTCAACTACTATACACCATGCGACCACGTCTACAGAATTTGGCAAAGATCAAAAACTTTTGTATCATAAGGACTTGAAAACAGCATTTACATACTAAATTATGGAAATTATTAATATTATTATTCAAATTATGATAGACTGACAATCTCCTGATTGGATATGTACCCTTTATAAAAATAAATTTAATAAAAATAAATAAGTTTAAATGAGCACACTGGAGTATTGTACTCGATTTTTTGGCCAAAATTCAAAAATGGATATCGGAAAAAATATAAAATTCTGCATCACTAGCAAAAAAAAAATGATTATACTACCTGCCTCAGCACCAGGGCTGTCGTTTCGGAATTTTTTTGTGAAGTGAAATTTTTAAAAAATTGAAGTGTTTCGAAGGTACTTTCAAAAAAAGTGAAGTGATTTTTGAAGTGTAATAAGAAAACGGCATGTTATCAAAATTTATATGGTTTTATGTGCTTAGTTTGCGAATAAAAATCCTTTCGGTGGTAGCGCTACTATGACGCAGACAAAATAAGGCTCCGACATAACTTTTTGAATGAGGGTACATAAATTGTCCCAACGAATTTTTCACGCTAAAAACAAAATGCTAGAACTCTTCGATACTGTCGTTTTTTTTTTTTTGCGTAAAATCATTTAGAAATAAAAGCCTCCACTCGTCTTCTAAATCTTCTACTTCTTCATTTTAAACAAAATTCTAATAAATTAAATGGCAGTTCGTTATCAGTGCTGCTACATAGGTATTTAAATAAACATAAAAGGTCTTAAAATGTAATATAGGCTGTGTGCTAAATGGTATCTTTTTACTTCCTATAGGGAATATAAATTCAAACACACCGATATAGCTACAGTTAATGATGCCCTTTCAAATTAAAGAGAAATGCAAATAATTAATTCAACAAATTAGTTGATGGAGATGAGCATATTTAAATTTTTTTTTATAGATTTTAGTTTCTCATTGAAAATGGAAAACCGAAGTGGTTTTATGAAAGGGGAAGTGACAAAGTGTTGGGCTTGAAAGTGAAGTAAAAAACTTGAAGTGACAGTGACAGCACTGCTCAGTTTCTTAATTATGAGCTGTCAAAGTTGCAATATTTTTGTTTGTGGGTTGCGGGCAATAGCAAAACGAAATTTGTCAGTGGTTGAAGAGCAATTTTAGAAAAACAAACCTTTTTGAATTATTTTTTGATAATGGAGCCTTCAATTTCAGATATTTCAAGTAGCAATGTTACAAAATTTTTTTTTAATTAAAATCTTCTAATTGTTTTTAATATTTATTTCAAAATATGACTAAAAATTGAGGATTTTCTTCCATATATGTGATGTTAAAGTTGTTTCCTTCGTGGGTCTTTGTTATATTTTTATTATCTACCCTTGAAGTAGACTATCATCAATTGGTTTGCAAAATTTTTAAGTGCATTTTTTGCACCTCCGGAAAATAACTAAGTTTTTCTAAGTTTTGATTTCCAAATTTGACCATTATATGTTATTACTGCTAATGTTAAGAATTTTATACTCGGCTTCATTTTGTTTTAAATTTTATTGTTATTCCCTACTGTCTGTATTTCAACTCTATTTTTTTTCTAAAATAGGTTTTCTCATATCTATTCTCATATATGTACATAGAAAGTGCTTCTATATCTTTGCAATTAACTTACATGTTTTACCTTGAAATACACAAATTTTGTTTTTAATTTTAATTTTAGTTATATAAGGTGGGCATGGTTACAGCTGTATTCAGTAGATTTTTTTTACCGAATATTTCGAACGCCAATCTAAATCAAATTGATTCCAAGTTGTGCTTAAGTTTATGCGCTAGCGGTTGTAAAAAAAATGAATTGCGCAAAGTTGCGCCATTTTGTTTTTTATGACTTTATGTTCAATATGTTATTTTGAGTACACTCACGAGTTTCACTAATTGACATTAAAGCAACTGAAGAAAATATTAAGAGCAATAGGCAAAAAGTTAGGTTATGTGGAGATTCACACAAACTTTTGCTATTTAAGTTTTTATGAGCGAAGCTATGAAATGTTTAATATGTATCAAAGTGACAAGACAACTGTAATCGTTTGTCTACTATAAAAGCTTTTTTATGTAAATACCCCTATGTGCGTCGGCTCCAGAAATGTCTGGTAACACAAACAGAATTGTGAAAAAGAGTTGGCAATCGAGCTAATCGTTTTCGAAATCTAAATGGCTGTTCAGACGAATGCCGGCATGAATCATGTCTGAAAGAGAAAGGTGGAGAGAAAGAGATAGTAGAGTTGCACCGAAAATCCAAAAATAAAATAAAAATCGGCGCATTGATGAATGTTCCATGTTCATATTGTTTCGATTTTGATACTTTCCCTCACAATTTTTTTGAAGTTGAATAGGCAACATGAACGCCAACAAACAATCCGTATCTACGGCACACACAGTCCTCATTTTCTTGCTATTTTTTTTTTATAAACTTACTTTAATTTCTTAAGAGATTGTTGCTTTTATTTAATTTTAAGTACATATTTAAGGCACATAATTGATATTTGTTTGCATTTTTTGCGAACAAAAGAACCTATCTTAATGAGCACAAGAAAAAGTGACAAAAACCCAATTCCACCGTTCCTTTTTGATTAGAAAAAGTCTGTCATGGTTGCACTCATGTGAACATGAACAGGCTTTTCATGCTTGCTCCCGTCTGAACAGCCACTAATGTATCAAATCTGCCCAGCACGTATTGAAAACAAACAAATCATCGGTGCTCAGACAGAATTAATTAAGACCACTTTTTAATTTCTGAGATGAAGTTTGTTTTTACAATATATCAAAAGTGTACAAATTGATATATACGTTTTGATTGTAAGTATTACGGAAATATTGTTCGAAATTACAACCACAAATTTCTTTTTTTATAAAATTTTGTATCAGACAAGAACATGATGCAAAGGCTTAAGCTTTAAGCAGCTTGCAACTGTAACTCCAGACTCCATGTGCCAAACGCGCAATGCAACAAAGGTGGCTAAAAACACAAACAATGTAAAATCAGTTTTTTGTAGAAAATGTAATGATTTTCAAGACGCAATATTTCGGCTATAATAAAACCATGAGATTTTATTCTAAAAAATGTTTAGTTTGTAAATAAAATTGCTAAGGATGACTAATTTTACTACAGCCGGCCAATTGTTAAGTTGCATTTCACAAAAAATTGGTTATAGAACCAAATACGAAATAGAAATGTTGTACTTTTTACTTTTGAAATAAGGAAGATAAAAAAAGATTTTGTGTTAAAATGTACTTATGCAATTTGGGAACACCTTTTCAGACTATTAAAGTGTATTGAAAAACCGAATAATCTTATTGAAATATCCATCACTGCTTGAGGCCTCTCCAAATTATACACCATGTGAACTCACCCTTATTGTAGATAAAAAGGTGATGGAAAAACTCCAGGCTGGCAACAGTAAACAAACAAAAAAAACAAAATGGGTGACAGCGAAAAATTTTACACAATCATCGAAATAGGGTGCAAAAATTTGCAATCATTGAGCCTAAGTTTTCTCAGCAAACTAGTTGTTATTTGTAAAGAAAAATGTTTGTCAGATCATGGACAAAAGAATTGAAGAAAGTGGTGATGAGAAAAAGTCACCATAAAAACATTGAACATTGAATTAAGGGAGGTTCTACTTGTCTGCAGCTGGCGTAGGAATACATTTCGAAGTCGTTACAGAGAGTATAAAAGGCAGACAGCGTAGTGGAAATTCACAGTCGTTGAGTAGCAGTGGCCGAGTGAAGTTAATTTTGTTCGAAGTCTATAAGCATTGGAAATTTCCTGAATATCATATGCAGCGTTGAACAAAAGGTGTGTGTGTATATATATATATGTGAATATAGAAAACACAGTATACAAAGAAAAGAAAATTATTGATCGCAGCAAAAGTGAAATCGAAGTAAAAATTTTTTGAGATTCGTGTGATATATTTTGAAGAAAAAGCTAATCAAAATGTGTGCATTTGGTGAAAGCGATCATTTTCATAATTCCAAGTCCCTGAGTGAATGGGTAAAAAATTTCCGTGTTAAAAAACTGAAAATGAAACGTAAGCATCGCGGTGGAGGTGACCTTCGAATTTCTGCCATGCTGACGACAGCATTAAAAAGTGCAGAAAACGAATTGAAACGTAAGCAACGTGAACGCTTGAACCAATGGCTAGAGCATAGAATGAAAATTGATGAGAAATTAGCGGCGCAACGTGAAGAAGATTTGAGAAAGGAAGAATCCAAGCAAAATGAAGAAAACAATTTGTGGAATAATGAACTGAGCGATTTGGATCAGTTATTACGAAATATGAGTAATAGTTGCAATAGAAGTGTTAAAGTGTCCAGTTGATGTAGTCCATCAAGAACTCTAGTTGTAAAAGCTGAATAGAATATGATATATTTTTATGCTTGAATATTTTGTAATTTAGAGATATATTATGCAAATTTTTCATTTGCAGTCAAGTCAGTCGTTGAAATCAAAAGAAAGAAAAGATGATGGCACTATGTGAATGAGATTGATTGAAAATGGTGCTTGATGCAAGGGTCACTGCGATGACTGCCTGAAGAAGATATTTAACGCTACTATCACAATGTGCTCATTCGGTTTGTAAAATCATTAATTATTTAAGTAAATGTGCCTATTTTTTATTAATACGTAGAATTTCATAATCCATGAGATTACTCATTCGCTATATGCGCATTAGCCATTTTGAGATGGCAGCCATATTGAATTCTTGTATGTATAACGAAAAATGCGCAGTTGCGATTATATGTATACTAGATATGTGTGACGCATGCAGCGTGAGCTCGAAAGAGCGTATAACACTTTATTATAGTTTCGTCAGCTCTTTTGAGTTTATCGATTGCTTTATTTACTGATTTACTGAACTGTTATACCAACTTGATTTCAAAAGCCAATGAGTGAGTAATTTCTTAAATTTTGTTATTGCGTAAATTTTGCCTGCAACATAAATGAAAAATATTTCCTATGATTCATATTGAATCGCGTTTATATTTAGTATATATATCAAGTAAACGAATGTAATTTGTTCAATTTAGAATGCAAAAAAAGACTGAAAATAAGATTATTGAGAAATTATTTGAAAATAAAATTTAATGAAAAAAAATATAGTTTTATCTTTATTGACTAAAAACAAACATGTTTAATTGCTCTTAAAAAAAAACATGCATCACTCTTCCTAAAATCATATTTTGTTTTACAGTTCCCACAAACTGGGGCGACAGCTGCAGCTGCAACATCATCAAAAGGGAGGGTAAACCCACACAAAAGCGCATAGAGATGTAGCCCAAATTCGTCCACTACATAAACTAACCAGAGTGAGTCCTCAGGGTTCTAAGTACCATTCTACACAAACAAACAAAGAATCAAATTCTACACAATCAGCCGCACTTTTGTACGTCTTCCCCCACACCAGTATCCACACTGCAAATTTGTGAGCAAAAACAAATCAAAAATCGATAACTGCAGAATCATGGAACTGGAATCACGAAAGGTTTTTTTTTTTCAACCAACTACACATTCGATAACAATAATTTCAGCAAATAACGTTTGTTGGTCGTTGCTGTCAAAGCGGACAGCATCATGCATATAACAAATTTTACATATTACTACGGAATGCTATTTCGAAATCAGGAGCGAATATCATTTCCGGATTAATTTTACTTTACAGCGATTAATTTTTTAGCACTATACGATACGACACAGTTGAACGTGCCTGTGCGTATTAAATCCATCGAAATTTATTTAAAACTACGATATCAACAACAGCAACAATCAACATTTTACTAAATCTTCAACCAACAGTAATCAAGATCAACCACATCGACAACAACCAGCAATCAAAATTTTCTGTGGATCTGAACTTTCTATTTACCGTTGTTATTGCCATAACCATATTTGTTGTATTTGGTGTTTCTGCTTCTTTACTCTGCTACACACGAGAATCTACTTTACTTGATTGAATACTAACTTCATCATCATTGTCTCATGATCATCGAATGAATATGAAAGTTGCAGGTTTCACAAGTCGAGAGTAAGCCAAAATGAAATTTCTCCAACATGCTTAACAATTATTTACAGAAAGATATAGGATGAAATATTGCCCATTGAAATGAGGGAATCTCTACCTAGTTCGGCATCAGAATTTTGGTTTCTATTTTCTTTTTTTTTTTTTTTTTGCCTCTTGTTTCTTACATTTTGCAGCGATACGACACAGTTGAACCGTACCTGTGTGTATCGGTTAATCGACGATTGATTATTCTCCATCTCGAATCATATGTGAATAAGTGTTACATAACTAACTACTGGGCACTGGTGGCGTAAATGGGAATTCAAATAGCCTAAGGTCGCCAATGTGTTGGTCCTGGTACGATGGGTTCATTCCATGTGTGTTTTTAAGCTGATGGAGCAGACCAGAGTATCTTGAATATATTTACACTTCACTTTGTTTTCGAAACATCGCGAAAAGAAATATTCTTCTTTGCCTTTTTACAGCGATGTGACACAGTTGAATGTGCCTGTGCATGTCCTGTCGACCACAACCAAAACCACAAGAACCCAAGAATGATGACTACGACATCTCTGAAATGTATTCAGCAGTTTAGGTTACAACCACCAACATCTCCACCTACATACATAATATACCAATCAACCACCAACATACATTATTCAGCCTGTGATGAAAATGCGGGAGGGAAAAGGAAGGTTAGGTGTTAAAATCACTTCCCCGAACTAATAATTATTTTGCAGCGCACTAAAAATAGCATATGAGCAAACGGTCGAGAACGCATGACAAGAAACAGACACTCTCCGGAGCATCTAGCGATTTCTTCTTCAACGACGTAATTTATAAATAGCGCAAAGACTTCTTTTTTCGAATATTCTTTTTAGCAAATATTACAAGTTTGAACGTGCCTGTGCATACTATCAATCATTAGCTCGCTCACTCGTTACTTCGAGGCAAAGGTATATGGCAAACACATCCAAGTTTCTATAAGGCTCTTCACTCTACACCATCATTACCCCATATATATGGACTCTCGAGATACTGTAAGACAACATAATTTTATTTCGACTAACTCACTACTTTAATAGGACACGCAAAACGATTAGCTAGGATTAGCTATGTGTTTGGCATTCAAATGACAACCAGAAATTGAGCAGCGTCAGAATAGTAACCTCTTGAATATATCCATGTAGATATCTGTCAGAAGAAACGCGGTTATATTTTTCACATTTCTTACAGAGATTTTAATGGAGCGGTTCGCTAGCCAATGATTCTTCAATAACACACACTACTCGCTTTGCTGCACCGCACCGTACCACACAGTAACTGGCAATAGGGAATCATGCCAGCAGCATTTAAAACGAAGGAATATAAAAGAGAAACAAGAAAACTCGAAGGTTAGGTTCAATTCACATTGACTCTTTAATGATAGTATTTTCAGTTATTCGCCCAAATGAATTGAAATTTTAAAGCACCATTACAAGAAGAATTTGACGTAATGCACGCACATCGGTTTTCCCAGATTCAGGGGACTCTAAATGACATCCAGCGAGCGTAACAGTTTATTTTTATTTTCTAAATTCAAGACAAATCGAAAAGAGAAGCGGTTTTTTTTTTGTTTGTTTTCGTATTTTACAGCGATATGACGCAGTTGAGCTGTACCTGCGCATATCTTGATGGCAATAGGGACTCATGCCAAATCTGCGCGATAATGAAATTTGTATTAACTAAGCAGCGAATGTAAAATCATCTTTTATTCCACATCAGTTACACATTTTCTCATGCGGTGAGAATAGTAGTGCCAGCCAATTTTTTGCTCTTATATTTTTCAGCAATATGACACAGTTGAATGTTCCTGTGCGCATATTTCTGTGATCACTTGCTCAAATCTCATAAACCAGCGTAGGGAGAGCTTCAAATTTGCGAACTTCAGCAATCCCACTTCAATATAACAACAAATTTGCAACGTTGCTGATGTTGCTGTAGTATCAAAAAACCGCTATAAATCAAATTTAAAATATCAGTCAAAGGAAGCAGATTCATTTTCTGATTTCTTACAGTACTCTCGCGTAGCGCTACTGCAATAGATAGCTTATTCTTGTGAAATTGGCAAAAAGGGAATCCAAAGCCAACAGCGCGAAGCAGGTCACTCCTGAAGAAAATTATCCTCGAGAAGCGTCTGCAAGCGAAAAGAACAAAGCCAGCGTAAAACCTTTTGTCTTGTAGTATTGAACACTTCCAGAAAGAAGCGATTTTTTCTTTTTCAACCATTTTTTACAGCAATATGACACAGTTGAACTGTACCTGTGCATATTCTTGAGTTAATTGCGACAGTGTTTGAGGGCGGACAGTATCTTGAATCGAAGGGATGATGTTAATTAATGTGAACCGGCTGCGCAGAGTCTGCGTGGTGAGAGCTGCTTAACTTTCTCTTTTGCACTTCCATTTTAGACTTATGACACAGTTGAATGTGCCTGTGCATGCCTCTGTGATTACTAAGGATATATTACATACCACACTCAGTCAACCTTTGCCATTCAGTAGCAAACCTGAGAAGTATGGTAACATTGCAAGATAAGCTTCAAGTTTAAATGTTGCTGTGTAGTGTAAAACTGCTATAAACAGTTTCAAGTTATCTGTTAAGGGAAGCAGATTCATTTTCTGATTTCTTACAGTGTTTAAAATGCCACTAATGCGATCGACCACTCTTATAAATTCGGCATAAAGGGACTCCAATGCCAGCAGAGCAGATAAAAAAAAGGTTAGCTGAATTAACTTCAACCTTCATCATTGTAGTTTGCAGTCACTTATGGAAAGGGTGAATCACATTGAAAATCTAAAGAAAGTTCTCCCGAGAAGCGAAATGAGCAAAGTAACCAATAAGTCAGCAAGCGTAAAAACTTTTATCCAGTAGTATTTAAAACATCCAGAAAGAATCGATTTTTTTCTTTTCGATCATTCACAGCAATATGACACAGTTGAACTGTACCTGTGCATATTCTTAAGTTAATTGTGTGACAGTACGAATCAGAACTTTTCATAGAGGAGTCGGCTAAAGTCGGAGGATGATGAAGCTGCTTTAATTCTCTTTTGTTACTTCCGTTTTAGAATTATGACACAGTGGAATGTTCCTGTGTATATTTCTTTGGTTACTACTCTCTCAAACCTCAATGCAGTGTAGGAGAAACTTGTAAAATTCCCACCAAATAACATGACAATCACACTTCAAGATAAGAACGTTGCTGTAGTGTTAACAGAACTGCTATAAATCAATTTGAAATAACTGTCGCGGAAAACAGATTCATTCTCTGATTTCTTACAGTGCTTTCGCGTCGCGCTACTGCGATAGACAACTTACTTGACAAAAAGAGATTCCGTAGCCAACAGCTTGAAGATGTTTGCAGGTCAATCGTGAAGAAAGTTTCCTCGAGAAGCGTCTGAAAGCAAAAAGAATGATAGCAAAATGCATTGAAAAATTCCGGAAAGAGCGTATTGTTTCTTTTTTTTTAATCATTACTTACAGCAATATGACACAGTTGAACTGTACCTGTGCATATTTTTGAGTTAACAGTTTGACAATTTGAAGACAGTATCTAAATTCGAAGGATGAAGTTAAATACTATGACTGCTGCATAACTCTTGTTCTCTCTTCTTTTGTTACTTCCGTTTTAGGCGTATGACAGTGCATAACGGATTCAACTTTTTCTGTGGATTTTCGAAGGTTCTTTGAAATTCTTCCTTGCACTAACATTTTACTTACAGCGATATGAATGAGGTTATCACCAAAACATGTCAAGATAAACGTTAACAAATTTGTAGAAGACGAGAATCGTAAAAAGGGAATCATATACGATGCACCAAAAAAAAAAAAAACATTGAGGTTGTCTGAACTTTTTCCCCCTCTATGCTTCTAATGATATCTTTGCAGTAACATACGTGACTATACACTTACAATTAGGAATATGCATTGAAATTGGGAGTGCTCGTGCGCGCTATATATAAAGGTACCTGAATTAAATAGTATTTCGAGTTGTGTTGCTGTACCGCATTTCAAAACACAGTGAACCGTTCTGCTGGACGACACTCAGACTTGGGTGGTCATTTGAAGCTATTTGCAGCAACACAAAACGCAGTTGAGTGCCTGTAAACATCTTTTAAATTGGTTTAAATTGCTCCGCTGTTGTAATTTACATATATACATGCATAGTGTTCCATATCTATATAGACGAGCATCAATCAGAATCGTAAAAGGGAATCATACGATACATCATGAGGTTTGCCTGGCTGCTTGCTTTTTTCACTTTTGATTATTTGATAGTGTTTTCGAATGGATCTGAGGATTCCGTTCCTTCTTTGCTTTTTAATTTTTTGTTTTTTGAATTGCAAACCAACATCTGTGACTCCAATGGTTGTTGAGTATCTACCAAAACTCCGTAAGCCCATTACGAGAGTGACTACGAAGACTCCGTATGCCCAGTACGAGAGCTCAGCTGAAGTAATGTTTCTGAAAGGGAATCAAAGAAACACGCGTATTCTCAATACGAATGAATGTTCAGCTGAAATAATGTTTCTAAAAGGGAATCAAAGAAACACGCGTAAAGTATATACACAAATACTATTTTGTTTAATTCTGAATTTTCTGTTGATATTCTGTTAACTATTTTTAAACTCTTTGTAATGCGCAAAAAAGCAAACAAACAAAAAACAAAAAAAAAAAAACAAATTTGTAGAAATGGAAGATGTTCAAAATTACTCTGACAGTAATGCACTTGTATATGATAATATGGCAAAAATAAGAAAAAAGAAAGAAAAATCAACTACTTCATATTTAGATTAAAATTTTTATAATGTAATTGATCAGTTGTAAAAGAATTTGCCATTATTACTACCTACTTATTAATTTACTTCAATTAATTTTCATGTGAAATGTTAAACATAAATGAATTGAATTTTTGTAAAATTATTCCACATCATATACATGACATGTAAATATTTTTAAATGAATAATGTATGTAGTTATACTATGCGGCGGCATACCAGAATCTTCCATTGACACGAGAAAGAAACAAAACACCTTTGATGAAGAAAGTGCATCTAGGCGGGTCTCTGTAGAAAGATGCAGCTTTTAAGATCCTTAGCAATCCAGATTCAGGCAACATAACTAGTGAGGGGAAAAATTCAGCATTGGGAATGTCCAAGAAGCATCGTCTGTACATTTTATACTAAAATCAGCACACTCTTAGTAGAGTAGAGGAAATCATCTTGTCTTTGAAAAAGTGGGAATTTTCCGAAGAACTCAATCTGTTTGCATCATCACGATCGTGTTCGTGTGTTATCAACCATAGCAGTAGATCAAGTAGCAGCAGTACCGTGTTTCATTATTGGGACACTACAAATCTTTTGGCCCTGAGACTTTAATATGCAAGCTTGCATGCATCATACATGCACGTAGATGTGTACTGCTGTATTCAACATCAAAGCAATTCCTTCCCTCTGGTGAAGACTTCATTATTACTATATAAGGTGGTGACAGCTTTTCTGTGGGTCCTATGCATTGATATATTCAATGATATGAAACTCAATTCATCAACACTAAACAAAAAAAAAACATCAACTTATCAACACTTAAAATCGATAACAACTAGCGCTGAATGCATTCTACTATTGCATCTTCCATCAAGCGAATGTTTTATTGTGAGCATCTATGTTGCAGTCTCGATCTCGATATAGACACCACCAATACTACAAATCAGCTTTCACCTATTAAACAAAAAAAAAAAACAATCAGCTTCAGCGTATAGATCGATCCCACTTTTATTTCACATTGGTTGGTCTCTATTATATTCATCTTCATCTGCGATTCTATTCGTTATCCTGTCGTATACAAGTTTTGGATTCTCTTCTATTGGCCCTTTTGATTGATTGACATTTATTTTGAGATGAAAGCATTTTACAATTCTACAACATAAAGGGAAGAAATCATAAAATTCTTTTTGAACATCGGATATAAGTATTGACTGCAGCGAGGGATTCCAAGTGTTGACAGCAGCGTGGGATACCAAGTATTGACAGCAGCGTGGGATACCAAGTATAGACGGCGGCGTGGGACACCATGATTTGACTGCAGCGTGGGATTCCATGTGTTGACGGCAGCGAGGGATATCAAGTGTTGACCGCGGCGATGGATCCTTAAAAAAAGGCGGTAGCTGCATCGTGGGAGGCTAAAAAAAGGCGGTAGCTGCATCGTGGGACTTTCATCGGTGGTTAAAAATTTCTTCGTTCTGTTAGGCAGGGTTTAGCGAAGGAGGTAGCTGATCAGTGTCGACGGCGGCGTGGGACTCAATATTTTGACTGCAGCGAGGGATACAAGTATTGACTGCGTCGTGGGACTCCAAGATTTGACTGCAGCGTGGGATATAAAGTGTTGACTGCAGCGAGGGATACCAAGTGTTGACTGCAGCGAGGGATACCAAGTGTTGACTGCAGCGAGGGATACCAAGTACTGACTGCGGCGTGGGATTCCAAGTATTGACTGCGGCGTGGGATTTCAAGTATTGACGGCTGCGTGGGAAACAAAGAGTTGACGGCGGCGAGGGACACCATGAATTGACTGCAGCGAGGGAATCTAGTTGCTGCGTCGTGAGAATAATGTTCAATGATTGTTTGGGTTAATTTTTCGATATTGGGTTCTTGCTTATTCCTGTTGTGACTTAGTGGGCAAGTTAACATAACATCTTTGTTCCACATTGATTCCAGGCCTTTACATACCTATAATTGGTGCAGAAGCCGTTTCTGGGCTTAGGCCCAACGCTCTTCCACGTTTTTACATTGACATTGTTTTTAAATAAGTGCATTTGCATATTTCATTATCACCAAAATCATTTAAATGTTTCATTTATGTACTTAGATAAGCAGGAAATGTTTGGCAATTGTGTAGAATTTATATTCTGAACCCCCAGTTATTTACTATCATTTGTAAATAAATGTATTTGTATTATTTACATTATCGAATGAAATATGTTTTTAATTGAAAAAAATAGAAATAGAACGAAACATTTAAAAAATAAAATACGAGTTGAAAAAATGAAAGATTTCTTGTCTTATTATTTTATAAATGAATCCCAATTTAGTGAATTTGCGTGCTATAATAAACGATTCGGTTTTGGTAGAGTTGTAGATGAAGGCATTGGATTTTTTGAATAAAAAGATGCGTAAGTTTCCAAGAGGTTTGTTTTAGGGTTGACCTAAACTCGCCTTCGATTTGCTAAGGAATATTTTGAAGTTGTCTCGCATAGCATTGAGGACAAAACTCAACGCATCTTCGATGAAAATGCAGCATCTTATTATTAAGTACTGAGATGTGCAAATGTTTTAATCGAGTATCATATATAGGCTTGTTAGGAAATGTATGAGACGGCTTTGAGAAATAGGCCTCCACATCGCATCTTCAACGAAGAGCTTAAGCTGGAACCCTCGAGGCTCTCAACTTCATATTGTCTGTCCAAAACCTGGTGCAAGATCTCTCCAACCGAACTTAACTCTACCAATAACATTTGAAGTGATATATGATGTGAAACCGTTATCAGATTTATATTCAGAGCATTTGTAGATACCACTATGAAATGAAGATTGCAGTGAGTAAGGTCTGAGCCAACATATTACAATTTGTTAATCCTACAATAGTCTTAAAACTAAAGTTAATATAAGTTGAAACTTTTAAATTGGGCCTGATTTATCAAAAACAAAAAAAATTTGGCCACATGACCGTAAATGTATCTTTATTAATAGGTTAGGTTAGGTTGGAGTGGCTGTCGAAAGACACACTTAGGCCTGAACGGCCCATTGTGATACCACATAGTTGGACCTACAGTTTAACGCCGATTCCGAACGGCGGTGTGGCAATTTTTTTATCGGCTTGGTGGTTTTGCCATTACCAACCAATGTGTGCACTTGTACACTATCTTATAATTCTCATACACTTCATATTGATAGTGAATATAAGAAAGTAATGAAAATTAACCACCAGACGAAGACGGAAATCGAACCCGAACCTCCCAGATGAAAGTCTAGTGCACTATCCACTAGGCTATCGAGGTCGTCATCTTTATTAATATACTTCATTTAAAAGTTAACAATTAAAAAAGTATTCACACATAACAGAACGGAACAACGCTGAGCGTTGTATATTTATTGCACCTAATTCATTTTCCTTAAGACCAATATTTTTTTATATTTCATAAGATAAATAAATTACAGTGTACGCTCAGAATTCTTAAGTTCGAAAATCTTAGTTGTCCAGAAAGCTCAAGCAATTTTTGACCCCCTAAAATCTTAAGATTTGACTTAATTCTTTCTTAATTAATTCTTGTTCTATTGCTCTTCTCGCTTTTATTACTTTTACCTAATAAAACCGGCGCCGCCATTTCTAGACGTCAGAAAAATAATTTTGTTTTTGTGCTAGTCGCTTACATGATTTGCACGGTTTTCGTCGGACTTCAGATTTTGTGATAACTTTTTGTGAGCAAGAAAACTTAGCCGATTTTAACAAACTTGGCAGCATACGACGCGTAAATTTTATTTTGCGCGCGCTTCCACAGTACATCCAAAGTACAAAGTTTGCAATGTTTTAAATATTGAAAACTATGACATATACGAAAAAATGACTAAATACCTTATTTTTTTAGGAAAACACTCTATCGACTGGACTATGTACGCTATAAGCACAAAACAATCCACTAATGTCAATTTTAAACCACAAGTGGAGGTTCATACGGGCGCAAGCATGAACGCCTGCCTGAAAGAAAGAAGTAGAAAAATAGGTAGTTAGAAAAAGACAGGAGAGTTTCTACCTCTTTCTTGCTATCCATTTTTTCTACCATTCTCTTTCTGACGGGCATTTTGCATTTTCAGCGTTTAGCGGCTTAAAATTTGACAGTTCTGGATTGTTTTTGGCATTACTTCTATGTTTATGTTTACTTTTTGTTCTTGTGCTTCTGGAAATCATATTTAAAAGTAATAGGTATAGTTTTAAATTAAAAAATTCTGTTTTTAGTAAACGGTAATTTTTTAAATGCATCTGCGTGCTTACTTGAATCAAACGAAGAATTCAAACTAAAAAAGAAGGAATCTGGAAAGTGGCTATTGCATATTCCCCCCTAACTTCCAATTTATGTGAATTTAATATTACAATGAATATTTTTAACTTTCAAAAAAACATTTTTAAATGAACAGTTTTTTAAATGACATTTGAAAAATAAACTATAGCATATTCTACTACGGGTTTATGTTTTGTGGCAAAAACTGTTCTAACCCGGGTACTTTCGTCAAGTGACTACTTTACAAATGGCATTCATTTTTTCGCCTAACATTTTGCTACTATGCAGTAGATGGCGCTGCATTGTGATGGCTATTATAAACTTTTGTTTATTTATGCCTGCAATTCGAATTGAAACTATAAGAAATATTTATTTATTTCCGTAATTTTATTAAGCAATAAATTTAAATAAACATTTTCAATTAATTGAATAAGTTGGCATAGGGATTATAGTTTCCTCCAACACCAGTTGTTTGTCCTGGCTGTTGTTGGCCATAACTAAGGCCAGCTTGACCGCTTGAAGCACCAGAACCACCATCTAGTGAGGCTAATGGTGTTCCCGAAGATGAACCAGTGTTAGGCTGTGGGTTGCCACTATTCCATGGACTGTTAAGGCCTCCAGTACTCCAGCCACCACCTATCGGTGCTAGAGGAGCTGCTGCACCTGCAGACGAACCAATACCACCAGATTGAGTATTACTATTAGCATTATTCCACGGATTAAGATTACTACTGCCAGCACCACCTCCGCCGATGGGTGCTAGAGGCGCCAAGCCCGGAGATGCCGGTCCTGTTGAGGTGGAACTTGAATGCCAACCACTGCCAAATGTAGGATTTTGTGGTTGTTGCGACTGAGACTGTGGTGAGTAAGCACCAGCACCTGAAGGCTGGTTAGCATTTCCACCACCTGAACCCGAGTTTGTATGCCAACCACCTGTAGTATGATTCTGAGAGTTGACACCACCTGCACCAGGATATTGCTGTGGTGTGTTCCAATTATTTTGACCCGTTCCAGTGGAGTGGTCCCAATTACCATTATTATTGGTATTAGTTGTCGCCGGTGCATAATGTTGCGTAGCATTTGGACGCACAGCACCCCAACCACTTGTAGGAGGATTCGTAGCACCTGCAGCTCCTGGATATTGTTGAGGTGTATTTCTCCAATTGTTTTGTCCAGAAGAAGAAGCTGCTCCCCAACCGCTGTTATGATTCGCAGGTGTAGTAGTGGCATGCGTAGGATTAGGACGTCCAGCATTCCAAATGTATGGATTTTGTGGATTATTATGTGTTTGATTATTTCTTATCCAGGGATTAATAGTTTGTGGATTTTGTCCAGTGGCAGTACTACCATTGCCACTACCCCAAACAGCAGGTTGCTGTGGATGTGTTTGTCCTGGATACTGATTGTGTGTAGTATTACTTTGCCAATTATTTTTGTTGTAGTTATTGTTAGAGCCAGTAGTTTGATTAGTATAAGGATTCCACTGATTTGCGCCATGAGGTTGCTGATATGGACTACGTGTTGTAGCGCCATTTGAATGCCATTGATTGTTGGGCATAGTATTATTGGGGCGCCTGTTCTGCGACCAATTTTCAACACGTGCCAAACTTGAAATCTCAAATACTAACAAGCTTATTATAAAAACTGATAATCAAAAAACAAAAATTTAACATTTAGATTATTGTTATTAATTTTAATGTGATACCTTTTAAGAATACTTGATAAGATCCCTGCATCTTTGATGTTTTTGTTTTCCTTTTAGTTTGCACAATTTTTCCAAATAAATTTCGCGAATTCACGTCTGCTGCTTGTTGAATTTCAGATTATACTAAATTTGCTTGCTCTTATGGGCGTCTTCTTCTACGAATTTGCTATGTTAAATATATAGCGATATTGTTTGCGTTTTCTGTTTAATTATTCAGTTATCATTTATTCAATGTTGATTTTGTTATTCATCTCTTATCACTTCGAAGAGCCTTTTGTTCTTTTTGTTTCTAAACAAGTTTCTAGGCTTCTGTTTTTGGTATGATTTAGTAATAACACCCATTTTTTTAGAATTATAGTATTTTAATTCTTTAGAGATCAACTAAATATTACATTAAAATTTGTAAACTATGTTGTTATGTATGTATATTCAAGGCTGACACTATTCGCTTATCAGCAGTCTACAATACGGCGTATTTGAAAATACGTGCATATGCACAAATGTACATATATTTTGCGGGTTGTTACTGTAGACTACAATGACAGTGTAAGTGTAATACAGTTCGTAGTATAGTGGTACGAATGTCAGCTCAGCTAGAAACATATGGGAATGAAAGGAACGAATTTACCTGACTTCACACGATAGTGTGAAGAGAATGACGTATGGAAAAGCATAACTTGATTTAAAGATTTTGAGATAAGCTTTTGAAATGATAGCTTTTAGTTCAAGAGATGTTGAACTTCTTTTGAGGATATTTTTTTACGAAAAATTGGTTTAATTTTCTTTCCCCCCTCCCCCCACAAACAATATATTAAGGAAAATTACAGCCAAAGAAACGATTAAATTAACCCTAGAAGGACATGTTTCTTCGAATCGAAGAAGCATGTTAACGTTTTACAATTTTTCTTTCTAAGTAAGTTTTGGTAGACATTTTGTTAAATGTTATTAACAAAAATGTCCATTGTTGTTTTTCTATATGATAAATTAACCAAATAATGGGAAACAATCAACTTTCAAAGTTATAGGTGTACAGATCATAGACAACCGGGACATCCAGGTGGTAAACCTAATTCGAGTACGCTGAATCCAATGGTGCAGCCACTTTTTTAGGTTAGTTCTTGTTTTCAACAAGTTTGAGGATTTGGGACCCCCTGATGACAAACCACTTTTTTTTTTTTTTTAATATTCATTCAATGTAAATCAAAAACTACTGTATCAACAAGAATACATTAGAAAAAATATTTAATAAAAAAAATATTTTTTAAGCATTTAATCGATTTTAAAATGATTTTTCATCTTTTTTTTTTGACAATTTTAAATCATTCTAAAAATGATGCAAAATCACTTTAATCCATTTCCATCCGCAATTAAGTCGTTTGGCAAAAATCAGTGAAACTTTGTACAGTCACTATAAATGTGCAAAAATGTCTAATTTTAAGATTTTTTATCTCTCCAGGTTTGACCAGGGGTGGTTGATTTTTTGACCACTGTCTGGATATCAGCTTTTCGCGCTCACCTGGTCTCAGCAAATATAGCACGGAACGCGTTTATTATTTTCGCTGTAAATTGTAATTCTAAGGAGTGAGATCGCAAAAATCTTAACATGTATAAAATTCAATAATTTTTAAACGGTTGATCTTAGAGTTTTGATTTTTTAAAAATATGTGGACACATTGTGCTCTCTTATGAAAGGAAGAAGTCTTTCTTTCAAACATTCTTTGATGTATATTTCGGTATTTATAGAGCCCACTGTAATAAATGACTTGCTTCTTTTGCCGCAACTGCATATAGCTTGCCATACCAGGAATTTTTTAGGAAATTTTGTCTGCTTTTGGATTCTAAATTGTTCTTTGACATTTCTTCGATCATCAGCAACATAAAAATTTTGACCCGGAAGCTGCGTAAAATCTGCCAGTACATACGTCGTCCATTATACAACATGAATATTTTTGTATGAATTTCCGAGCCCTACTTTTGGCGTCTGAATTTTTTGCAGCATTCCTGTCTGGAATTTTTTGGACTTTGTATGTTTTCAAACCAAATTGGCTTTAACTTTTCGCACCAAATAGTCAGAGCACTGGGCTAACCGGGCAGCTTTTCTACCAGATGTGTTTGAAGATCTTTTCAATATGCTTTCTATTTTCTTGGTGTTGCCTTTTCTTTGGCCAATTTTCTGTAGGACCAATTTGGATTTTTTGAAATTTTTTTAACAATTTTAAGACGTACTTCTTTTTCTTCACTCATTTTGATCAAATTCACAATAAATCAACATGTTTGTCATTAAAAATAACAACTGACATATTTTTCAAAGATAACTAGATCAAAGAAATTTTTTAATTATTACACCAAAAAAAAAAAAATTATTAGGTAAAACGTGTGTTAAGATTTTTTCAATCTCACTCCTTAATACAAGTTGAAATTCGAAGAAATAATATTTCGAGTTTTTGTAATATTCTCTTAGAGCATTATTTATTTTTTGCTTTGCTCGACTGTAGTAAAAAACACGAAAAAACACGAACTGACCCAAACCAAAAATGATTTAAGTTTACAAAGATGTAAAATAACATATATGCTGGGTTGGTAAGTTGTACCCATTTCCCGCTAATCTACAGAAAATTTGAAAGTCAATGGTCGATTGTTCGACCACTGGCTGGAAATGAGTTTAAATTGCTCAAATCGAGTAAATTTTTGAATTTTTGTTTTTGAAATATTTTGTTTTTCTAATGTATTTTTGTCGATACAGTAGTTTTCGATCGATCTGCATTATAAATGGTAAAAAATCTAACACAAATTGTGATCTGTCCAATATTGAAAATGAAATGTCTTGAAAGCAAGAGCTAACCTAAAAAAACGGTTAGAACCAGCGTACTCGCATTCTCGGTTGTCTCGAAAAAAGTCTACGATCTGAGGGTAGTGTTATTAACATTGGGAACGAATTTTTAAAGAAAACATTACAACCGAAAATGTGTTAAATATTTTTCCGAAGGAAATTGTTAATTAAAGTTAAAATAAATTTTAATTATAAATGTAATGTGTTTAAAAAATTAATATGTTTAATAGATATTTAAAGTCTGAGGGCCAGGCCCCCCTCCCACCTAGAAAATAATCCTAGCTACGCCAATGCTCATTCTAAAGGACACTAGTCTTGAAAAATATTCGATTAGTTAACGATCTGTATTTAATATCGACATTGAAGTTAAAAATTAGAAAAGATATCTTAGTTTATTTGGTGAATTTGTATTTATGTATATCACGCTATTATTTATATTTATGCAAATTATTTTTGTTTTAAGTACAATACTAAAAGTTTTATAATTAATAAAAAATTTAAAATCACTATACTAGCCGATAATTGTTCACGTCTCACGATTTTATCCTCTGCTCATTGGAAAGAGTCCTTCGCAATTTCCTCTTCGAACGATTTGAATATCTAGAAAAAATTAAAGGAAAATGTATAAAATTGAGCGGATTTAAAAACTATTTACATTCACAAATCGTTATCTTAGTTTAAAAAGGCGCTAACTAACATATTTTTCCAAATTGGATTTTTTCTGGAATAGTTAAGTACGACCCATTAGAATCTGACAAAAATCAGATTTATAAAAAGTAGCGAAATAGCGAGCTTGTATATATAAAACTCACAACAGAAAGAAATCAAACTCTTATAGTTAGTATATATTTGCTTTAAAAATTCATAGCAACATAAAAACTAAATAATGACAATGATTTAAGAGATAAAATACTAAAAGTTAATTAGTAGCTATTAGTTATTTTAATTACCTGCTCCACAACGACGCGCACAATTGAATTTTTGCTCATTCATATAAACCTGTTGATTACTAGCACAAATGGGATTATATTCAGAGGTGGTCAGGCAAGAGCCGAAACAGTTCAGAAATTGGGGTGAAGGTGTGGTTCCTGTTGCTGTGAATGGTGCCATTGTTGCAATTGTAGGTCGATTGTTTATGAATACCAATTGTCCATTGCCGTTGTTGTTGTCACTGGGGCGAGCTGTTGTTGCAGTTGGTTCGGTGCCTTGCCTACTTGGTCCATTATTGCTGAAAATTAATTCATTACTAAAATCTTGTGGTTGCTGCGCATTGCTATTAAATGGTGGCCTACGAGAACCACGCCCACCGAAACTACCAGTGCGCCGACGACCAAAATCATTGAAATTATTAAATTGACGTTTTTCGCGTTTGTGCGCGTCTGTGTTGTGTTGTATTGAATTTTTCACACATATTGAGCATATTATAAAAATTGAGAAGAACACTGCGAAATTAAATAGAATTTTAATTACAATTAATTGACAAAATATCACTTTTAACTTGCCTATTAAGTTTTTGTACATTAGAGACATTATCAGTTTTTTTAGTTTCTTAATTATTTGCAAATTTGATGTTAGTCGTACAAGTTTCAAAACTTGACTGTTACTGAAGCTGTGATTCAATCGAAGAAATATTGAAATTTTAGTTATTCATTCGTTTTGAATATACACATTTCTATGCATAACAATTGTGAAGACAGGTGAGAGCACGAGAATTACTTATACATAGATACTCAAAGATAATCAAAACTGACTCAATTCTACCAGTGTAGATACTTCGAATATTTGTTCATTAATTTTACACTTCATCTCTCTCCAAGTTTTGTGGCGATTTTTGTTTTACTTCCCCTTCTACATTTGACATTGACTAGAAATTGACAAACCAATTCCAGTTTAGATGCGTACATTTTTGCGGTATTTACATTTTTTGTTGTGTGATAACTTGTTATTAAAACCAAAACAGAAATAAAAACCAAAACGAACGAAATGCAATAAATTAATTTATGCTTGAGCAAGCTGGTTGCGGTATATGGCATGGAAATATGGGGATTTTTTCACAAACACATGCATGCGTACATGGCATGCACATGAGGGATTAAGAAAAGCTCGCTGAGTTGATTGGAGAAAAGGAGACAAAAACAATTTAATTTCATATCTTTAATTTTCATAATTTTCTATTTTCTCAACATAATTTTCATTAATTTCAAAACATTTATTAAGTCGGTAGACATGTGTTCTGGCTTGGAATTCCAGTCTTGCAGCTTTGCATTTTCAATTTTATTAAGCGTTAAAGGCATTGACCGGCATGTATCAACTTTAGTAATAATATTAGTGATAATTTTGAGAAATTCTTTCTGGACAAGCACTATTTTGAGGGAAAGAACATTTTTTGATTACAATCGCATACAAACTTTCGTAAAAATGCTTATTTAAATGATTTTAATAACAAACAATTTCGTGAAAGATCAAAAGATGTTAATAATGTTCCTAAAGACGGGTCAAATTAAGGCCATTTGAAAAAAGAGAGATCATGGGTTCTAGGTGACAAAAAAGGGGCCATATTCATCATATTTAAATAATACCGCTATTTGATTCACAAAATTTAATTTTTGAGCTGTGCGAAATAATAGCAGTATTACGGTAACTGGCGAAGTTTTTGCATTTAGTCGTATTAACGGAGCAGATTTTAATATACTTTGAAGAGTACGAGGGTCTTTTATCCAAATACTTTTCTCTAAAATTTTTTTAAAAATGGGACGTGCAAAGCATTGCACTGACGAAAGACGCAACATTATTGAAAAACTGCTTTCTGAAGGAAAAACTTATAAAATTATATAAGATATTGTTGGCTGTTCTGCAAAAATGATATGCATGCCAAAAATGGGAAGAAAAAACTGAAACGAGTGGTCGTAAAATGGCACTTTCCAGGCATGATACCAGAAAAGTTAAAGCTTTGGCACGAGAAAACCCATTTCTAAGCTAAACTTTAGTGTAAGCTCGTCAACAATCAGAAGAAGACTAGCTGATACCAAACTTTTCGATAGAAGCCCAAGGAGAGTACCGCTCTTTCAGCCAAGGCATATTCAGGTTAGAAAAGAATTTGCAAAAGTTCACCTAAATTGTCCAGTTCATAAATGGCATAATATTTTATGGTCTGATGAGACAAAAATTGTTTTATTCGGGTCTAAAGGAGGCAGACGATATGTTCGAAGGTCAACTGGAGTTCCATATGACCCAAAATATGTTTCCAAAACAGTAAAACACGGTAGCGCAAAAATAAATGTTTGGGGTTGTTTCTCATATTATGGCACAGGTCCTATTTATTGGATTTAAAACAACATGGATGCCAAATTATATGTCGGCATAATGAGTTCAACCATCTTGCCTTATGCTGAATGGAAGATGCCGCTGAAATGAGTTTATCAGCAGGACAACGACCCAAATCACATCAGCAAAATAGCGAAAAATTGGTTCTGACCTCAATCCCATTAAAAACCTTTAGACGGATGTCAAAGAAGCGGTCAGAAAAGAAAACCAAAAACGTCAACGATTTATGTCGTGTGGTACAGTCAGAATGCAAAGCGATTTCGAACGAAAAGTGTAGAAAACTAGTAGACTCTATGCCTAGACGATGCGCTGCTGTTCTCGCTAACAAGGGGTTTTCTCCAAAATACTGATTTTTTGATTACTTTGCTCTAGTTTTTTCTTGAATTTGTCATTTTAAATTATGTTTTTATAAGTATGTGAAATACTGCTATTTTTTTGCACAAGTGAATTTTATTATTTCGCACATATTTTGTAAAATAAAATGTAAATATTATCATTTAAAAAAATAGGCTTTTATATATTTTTGTAAACACAAAATGATAATAACCAAAACTCAAACTTTTCTATTATTTTGCACACATCTTTATATGATATTATTTATTTATACCTGTGTAAATTATTTTCGTGTTTAATTTGATACTAAAAATTTTATAATTCAAAAAAATTTAAAATCACTATACTAGCCGAGAATTATGCACGTCTCACGATTTTATCTTTTGCTCATTAGAAAGAGTCCTTCGCAATTTCCTCTTCGAACGATTTGAATATCTAGAAAAAGGAAAAAATGAATGATTTAAAAGTTATTTACACTAGCAAACTGTGTCCTTAGTTTAGAAAAGTCCTAATTAAATTTTTTATCAATCGAATTTTTTTTCAATGGAACAATTAAGTAGGTACGACCTATAAAAATCTGGCAAAAACCAGACTTAAAAAAAATGGAAAAATGTTAATTAGGATCTTTCAAAATTAATGTAACGAAATAGTGATTATGTCTACATAAAAGAATTTAGCCCCTCATTTGGAAACACAAAAATTGAATAATGACAGTGATTTAAGTAATAAAATACTTGTTTAAGCCATCCATCCATAATTAGTGTTGATTCGATACCCACATAGTATCGATAATTTTACTCATTACTTGAATCGAATAAAAGTATCGATGCTACCGAAAATATCGGAAAAAAGTATCGAATATGTACTTGTATCGAATACTCGTTTAAAGAGACAAATTATTCTTTTTTTAAGTGGTTGTCAAGGAAAACAGAACGGCCCATTGCGATACAACATGGTTGTGCCTACAGTTTACACTACTCAACACGAATTTTTCGCCAATAAATCATGGTTTTGAGATATTTCCACTGGAAACACGTGAATCATATAGAAATGACGTTAATTTAATTTAGCAAATCGATGGAAAATTTATAATAGAAGGAAAACTAATCAACAGATTAAAGCTTGATAAAAATATTTTATTTAAATGAAAAGGTTTCAATAAACATTATGTTCTACATGCATGGCCGGAAATATCTTCTAGAACTTCAATACTGTACATACTGCAATATTGTCATACATTGAAATATTGAAATATGGACTGAAATATTTTGAATAATTCTGCAGTAGAATTTTGATATATATTATTGATTGCTGTAAAATATTGTAAAATGATCCACATTGTATGGCAATATTTCAGTTTTTAAATAAATATTTTCTAAAAGTATCGAGTATTCGATACTGACCCTTTTTTCCGATACCACGTAAAATACTTATGTTATAATATCGAGTAATCGATTGTATCGAATCATCACTATCCATAATCAATTTCAATATATTTCTTTCCTATTCAACTTCTATTTCGGTATCCTTTCTAACACTAGCTTTCTCTTATCCTTTCCATTTGGAATCTTTCATTCACTTCCTTCTTGTCCTCTTGCTCTATTCTATCGATTTATCTTTCTCTTATCACTATTCTTATTCTTTTGAATAATTTTATGCCGTTCGGTTGCCTTCTGCTGTATTTTGTATTTTTGTCCAATTTTCATTTTTCTATCCGAATAGACTTTATAAATTCTAAAATTGAACTCGTTCGTAATTCATCCCGGGAAAAAACTTTATTAATTATTTTAATTACCTGCTCCACAACGACGCGCGCAATTGAATTTTTGCTCATTCATATAAACCTGTTGATTACTAGCACAAATCGGATTATATTCAGAGGTGGTCAGGCAAGAGCCGAAACATTTCAGAAATCGGTGTGAAGGAGTGGTTCCTGTCGCTCTGAATGGTGTATTGTTGCAATTGTAGGCCGATTATTTATGTACACAACTTGTCCAATGCCATTATTGATATAAATTAAGAAAATCACTGCGAAATTAAATTGAATTTTAATTACAATTGATTGAAAAAATATCATTTTTAACTTGCCTATTAAGTTTTTGTACTTTAGAGTCATTTTCAGTTTTTTTAATTACTTAATTATTAGCAAATTTGATGTTAGTCAAATAAGTTTTAAACCTGGACTGTTATTGAAACTGTGATTCAATTGGAGAAATTAGTTATTCATTCGCTTTGAATATCCACATGTCTATGCATAACAATTGTGAAGATAGCTGATAGCACGAGAATTGCTTATCGTCAATGTACTTCAAATATTTGTTCATTAATTTTACACTTCATCTCTCCCTAAGTTTTATGGCGATTTTTGTAGGTAGATCAACCTTTCAAAACATTCCTCGAAACCTTTTTTTTTTGTGAATTATTTCCACACTTTTTTTTCGTGTTCTATGTCTGATCTTTACCAGTTTTAGCCTTCACCCAGTCGTAGAGAAATACTAATCGAATTACTTGCGATTTCAATCAATCTTATATCAGTTATTTTACTTTTTTTCGTATTCGATCTTACCGATCTTCTTGAAATTTTAAATGAAATATCGTCTATCAGCTTTGGAATTTTCAAAAAAATACCACCAACTTAGTGAACTTTTGTTAGTCGCTTCATTCGTTGACCTGCTTAGCATCATTTCAAATTAAAACGAAATCGAAATGTTATATTCTTATTGCGGGTCGTTATTTTCTTTTAATTTTTATAATATCAATTGAATATACATGCACATATATTTTTATAGAATAGTCAACCAATAAATACTACGTTATAAGGCTTGGCGTCAATTTTATGCCCTGGCATTGTATATACCGGTGAAATATACTTCATTGAATCTTCCCATTGTTTGTAATCAGGTTTACGTTTTTGCCAACCAATCAAAGCTGTAAGAATTGTGTAAATATAAATAGAAGATTATTTCAATGTTAAGTTGATATAAAAATCTTGAAGCTTTTAAAGAATAAAATAAATTAGAATTCAAATTTAAGGCGTTTATAATATCTTGTGAATTCAAGAACTAAGATATTAACAATATTAACATTTGTGGAACATTTGCTAAGCAAGATTCCTCTCAGCAATCCTCGCTAGTGGAACAAGTTATTCCGTTAATAGAGGCTCAGAGGAAAATACGAGAACATTTCCTACACAAAGCCAACCTCAGATGGGAGGGCATACAGACATGTAAAATAACAAAAAAATTCTGTCCCTGTTACAGTGCTGTAAGAACAGACAACCTACTCACCAGAACCCGAACTGATGTGGTAAGACTAACTGCCGTCAGTACAGGTCACTGTTCAATTGGCGTTCATGCATCTAAAATGGGGATCCCCTTTAACGACCACTGTCGCAACTGCAACGAAACCAGTGAGAAAGAGACAGTCGAACATCTACTCTGTAATTGTCCGGCGCTTGCAAAAACCAGACTCTGTGTGCTGGGGAAACAATTTTTTAACGACTTGAAAGATTTTTCCACATATTCTTAAACCAAACAAAATGGATTTAACCCCGGTGGCTAATCCTTATCCGAAATTAGACATCCGATGTACCAGGGTTTTGTGGTATCAAAATGGCACTAAAGTGCTAATTGGACCGAGTCTTCATTTTTTTTTTAGACTCCGTCATCACCCTAACCAACCAACCAACCAACATTTGTGGAAAGCCTGGTTAACAATAGTCATTTTATTTTTTAAACAGAGTCAAAAGTTCTATCAACTTTGACAGGCTGAAATGTTTTTACAACTATAAAGGTCCAAGAGAAGCTAACAGTTTTCCTGATGCACAGTTATTGTGTTTAATGCACTGCAAACAACTTTACAGAAAAGAGAGCTACAAAAGAGGATAATTTAGAAATGTTAGGTGGTCTATCTGTAATTCAGCTGCCAGCTTCTCTAACCCATTCAGAATTTCTTTCACAACTATAAACCGCACCCCATATAGTAGATATTTACCCAGATTTGTAGAGTATCCCTACGTGTTCTTTTATTTCCAATGAAAAACAACACCATCATTAAAAGAACACTTCAAAATAATATAAACAAATTTTTAATTTTTTTCAAAACCAATTACTTTTAGAGTTAGTGAAGAGTAGGTATAAATATGAAATGCATTGGAGTATTGAGTTTTTGATGCATTTTAGTATAAAATTTTGAAATTCCAATTCAAGCCGACACTATTTACATTATTTCGTTATTGGTAAGGCTGTTTGTTAATGTGGCTTTGTGAGTGAAACTAAATAAACTATTATCACAAATTTAATTTTTTAGATTGATATTTGGAACAAGATTTCGTTGAGAATAAGAGAATTTTCGCACTGTAATTAATAATCTGAAATATTTCCTAATAGCTGGCATAAAATTACGCATCTGTGTAGTTCTTTTGATGTTTCTTTGACCTGAGTATTAGTTTTTTAGCAGCGTTTAGCAGCTCAACGCATTTATCATTGAGCAGTTACATAAATTCATCATTGAAAATATTTTTTAAAACTGCAAAGCCTTAAAACTTTCTGTGATTAAACTTTTTCAATATTGTCGTACCATTTGTTGTTTCTGGGACTTTACAGCCACCATTTTTCTTATTATTCTTGCAAGCAGTGTCTTCTGCTTGAGCTTCAGTTGTATCCAAATACTTTTCCTGCTCCCTTTGCAAGCATTTCAATATGTGGCCCTCTGTACGTGAACGTCCGCAACGACATTTAGCTATAAGCGAGTTGTACATGTCGCGCGAAACGAAAAATGACTCACCTTCGCCGTTGTACGTGAAGGGGCATAAATCTAAAATGAGTAATAAAGAAGTAGAAGAAGTGCTTAACAATCTTGTTTATACTTATATAATTAAAAATATGCATTTAGTTCATTTTACATATGTATGCACTCGTGTGCGCTTGTAATACAAACCCTGTAGTTTACAATGCTCTTTTAATTGTTGATTCATTTCATCCGGATTATAGAATTTATTAAGTTGCGGATCTGCCAGTTTTTGCCATTTTTTGCTAAAGTTACGACGTGCTATATTTTCCATCAGCGCTTGTTCTTTGCTGGAAATAAATGTCGTTGATTCTTTTATACTTAGTAAAATAATTTAAATTAAAACTGTATTGCATTTACGCATACATGTACATTTAGATTTTCATTGTTGAAAAGTTAAGATTCATATATTTTACAAAATGGGACTTATTTGGAATTTTTATAATTTCAAATCAATTAATTCGAAATAGTAGGCGTTGACGCTCTTCGTTGCCATGGATGCTCAAAACTGGTTTTGCGAGCTTTTTTCCAAAAGAAAAATGTTCACAGTTTATCTAAAAATGCCGTCGAAATAATATGTCCTCCGCGAGCGCGGTGAAGACAATAAGTGTAATATTTCAGAAATGAGGGCGTTCCAAAAACAACCTTACATAGTATACTTAAGACTATGAACAAGAAAGAAAATTTGGAGGTAAAAGGATTCCTTCAAAAATGGACAAAAAGACCCTAAAGCAGAACTTAACAATAAAGACAACATAAGTCAGCGCGATACCGCTGTAGAGATGAAATATCACCATAGTCACATAAGCAAAACCTTTAAAAGCTTAAATGAAAGGATCAAAGAAAACTAGATTACCAGAATACACTGTTGAGCAAATATCCAGAATTAAATCGCAATGCCGTTAGATGCTCCGAAATTATTACCAAAATATGTATGGGATCTCTGTGTAGGATGGAATAAATTGAAAACTAGTTTCTGAAAATAAAATATATTTATGGTGTTTCATTTCTTTAATGTATAGCAGTTAGGTTAGGTTAGGTGTCCCGTATAATAAACATTGTTACCGCTATAACTTCACACACTTAAGTTGAGCATTCTGGTGTTTATATTTAGTATGTTTTTTTTTTTTTCAAAATGAGTGTTTCATTCGTATGGGAGGTGGGCGTGGCAGTAGGCCAATTTTTACAATTTTTTCTTCCGAACTTTACTTTGACCAAAAAACAACATTTGCAGAGTTTCATAGAGATTGAGCAACGTTTACTATTTTTGGTCACAGGTTATATGGAGACGCGACACTGTGCGCTGCTTCCTGGAGCTTGTTTCTTTTAACCTTCTGGATCTTTAAAAGAATTTGCTTTTTGTGAAAAACTGCCACTTTCAACAATGTAATCTAACGGTTTCCATAGCACGCATAAATGGAATTTTTAATACTTCTGATATATGTATTCGTAGGTTTAAACCGCAATAATTTAATAATTTAAAGAAAAAACTCACATTTTGCCAATTTTCTTTGAGGGATCCATTTTATATATATATGTATTTGGCGTTGCTCTTTTAAAATCACTAATTAAACTAAACTTCAATTTCCTATTACCGCATTAACAATTTTTACATTTGCTCTTAACTTTCCCTCATAACGACATGCTAACTTGTTTTGTTGTCAAAATAAAAGTACAAGTAGTTAGTTACCAATAAACATTTTGCTGTTTCACTCTGGTATATTTAGAAGTTTTGGCGTTTTTTACGTTTTACTTTGCTGATTTCGAAAAGGTTTCGTTTGCTACATCATCATGCAGACGCAATTAATCAAAATCTGCTCTCTGCTGTTTATATTCAAATGTTATTCTGCTAAATTTTATATGCATTCAGTTCCTCCTTGAGAACTCTTCCTTTGCTTTTTGTTGTTGCTTGTTAGTGTGTGTGCAGGAAACGGAAAGGCATTTGTAATTTATTTGTCTGGCATTGAAGGCATTAGTCAATGTAACACTTATTCATGTATTCGGGATGTAATTTGAGTGGGGGTTGAGATGGAAGCTATCATCGAAAAAAGCTTGAGGAAGTAAGAGTTTAAGAAGTGGGAATAAATATGCTTTAGTCCTTTTTTAATGCATTCAGTACTTGTAGAAAGATGGAACTGATCGGTAGGAGTGGTTACGCCCTACTTTCATAAATTAGAATTGCTTTGTTCTTTTTAAGAACTTGACTAACTTCCAAATTTTCCAGCGTAAGTTTAAACATACCAAAAAATATTTGATATTGGAGGATATTAAATAGATAGATAGATTGATAGTAGATACATATTATGGGTATAACGTACTGCGGCCAATAGGTCTTTTGTACTTCTAAGAGTGATTTTAAAGGTTAGGATGATTTGACTTTTGTGTGACTTTTTACAACTGAACTAAGATTAATCTTGTACTGGAAAACTGGATCCTAAATAAAAGCCGTAGAGTGAGCTTAATTCCTATTGAAAAACTGGTGGTGTTTCTTTTACCCCGTTTCATTTAAGTAATTCTTAATTCTAGAAAAATCACATATCTCTAGGGAGGGTAAGGGTAGGAGAGGCGGATGCCTCGGAAACGGTTAGAGTTGCTCGAAATATATATGTACGAGTATGATTAAATTGAAGTGTCGAAGCTGATTCCGGAGCTTAGAAGGGGCAACTTCGATCGAGATGATCAGCTCCTGTAATCCTAGCCGCTCCTCTAGTACCTTGCCGCATTCAACTAGATTTCGACCGACTGATGGACATTGCCTTTGGCCAGTATCGGTCTAAAATTATGGGGTCGGCCAGAAATAGGGAATACTTTAACCGAACTTTGAGTGGCGAAAAACCTCAGTGCTCGTTAATCAAAATGAACTTTGAATGAAGAGAAAGGGTGGGAAATTTCCCCCTCAAAAGATTTTCAAACACTTAAACAGTAATAAGTTATAACAAAATTTTACATATATGGTAGGCCCAACGGAGAAACGACCAACACAGGTCGGTAGTACTGGTCCAGAATAACAAAACTCTAAGAGGGTTTTAAAAAGTTAACTCGCTTTTAAATGTTATAGCCTTTCAAAGAAAGAAAGATGAGCTGTTTTCGTGTATTTCTCAATTGTATTTTCAGTTTATAATAAAAACAAAAGTTTAAAAACCTAAACTTTATAAAATTCTATACATTTTTGTTATTTTTTGCAAAAGTCATGTAATGGATAGTTTAAACTTCTAAATATGGTAAACTCTATAATGTTAACATTGTTTTTGTTCTTATTTCGCTGAAAAAGTAGTAAAAAATTAGCACTTAATTATTAAAAATAAGCTGCAAAGAGGCAAACTTTGAATGCGTATATCTTTCAAAAGCGAGCTAACTTTGGAAAACCTTTTTAGGGTTTTGTTACTCTAGACCAGTACTATCGATCTGTGTTGCCCGATTGTCCGTTAGAAAAATGTGTTACACAGTGTAATTCTAAGCCACAGGTTTTCACTGCCAATCTGTAGTATAATTTTCAGAAAATGAAATGCTTATAATCTTCGGCTTCGGCTAAATAATGCGTTTTTATTCCGAAGAACCGAAAGCGAATACTCAGTTAGACACTAGTCTAAACATATTTGGTCAACGACCACTCAAAAAAATGTTTTCAAGTATAATTATAATTTCTCCATAATGCACGACAACCCTTAAATCAAGTACTAAAATGCATAATTTTTCAGTCCGTTTTCACACGGCCATACCTCCGAAATTATTATATATATGTTATATATGAAATATTATAAGATTTCATGAGTAATAAGACAGATGTGAAGAAAAAAAATCTAGACCGTTCTAGACCGCCTTTTGGTCCATATGGAAAATTTTAATTTTTTTTATTTCTACTCCCCAAAAATGCTTCCTGTATCCGCCACGTCTTGAAATATAAAGGTAGTGATGGGGTGAGAACAATTTTTTTGTCTTAGATAATTTTAAAAATAAAAACTAAAAAAGTTGTGTGTTTAATTCATAACATATGTGGTGTAAAATTCTATACCAATTTTTTAATATTTTTGAAAATATTTCTCATTCAATAATCTCGATGAAAAAAGTTTTTACTCGCAATTGCTAGTTTATATAAGCTTTTATTACTGTCGGGCTCACGCTTTCTCAATTCAAATTTTTGTTATATTATAATGAAATTCAAATTCTTTTATTGTTATGAAGTATGAAAGTAACAATCAATGAAAACTGCAAAAAAAAAAAGATTTCAAGTGATTCTTTACATTATTATTATTCGTGTGTTGTTGTTGTTGAATCCTTTTTTAGTGTCTGCAGCAAATACACACAAAGAAAAATTCAAGTTCAACTAAGACCAAAAGCAGCAAGAACGTAGTCGTAGTGGTTGCTTTCATGCAATTGATGCCAAAGCATCATATTTAAAACTTCTACTCATCCCCACGGTCACTCCCACAATGCAACCAACTGCAAAAGTTTGCAGTATGTGGTTGAATATTGTGTGCATGTATGTATGTATGTATATATTTAGGGGTACTGCTTTTGTTGTTGATGTCTAGCCGTCTGCAATCGATATTTTTGGGTATTTTTTGTCTGCTTTGTTGCCAGTGCTGCTTCTACTGTTGCAGTTGAGATTTGAGAGTGGCAGAAGACCAAAAGTGTTTAAGGGAATTTATAACTTTATTAAAGTCCTTATTTAGATTTTAAAATTAGTGTTTTAAGAGAAGCACTGCCAGTTCACTGGTAAGTATGATGCTAAAATCTTCACTTCTTATTTCTACCCTAAATTGTTATAATCATTTCTGTATTGAAATAAGAACAAGCTTAACAGCAACAAAATACTCTTCTAACGTAAAAATGTTGTATGTACTTAATTATGCATGTTAAATAAAAATACCCAACATCATTCTTCTACGTTTACCCACTTCATTTTGATGTGGATGATGATGTTTTTTGCTTGTTTAGTTGCTTGCTCGCCTGCTTGATTTTTGTTATTATTACGAGTATTAGTATTATTATTATTTTGTACTTTCATTGTAAATCCTTTATTTAGCATTTTGGGTATTTCGGGTATTTTGTCTCAAGGTTGTTTTATCCCAATAAGAGAAAAAAAGAAATACATACTTACTTGTGAAAAGCGTGGAAGAAAGAAAGCTACTAGGATAAGACAAAGTAAGAAAAAGTAGAAGCTATGTGCATAAAAAACCATTTGGAATCTGCTTGTAAATGTGCAAAAATATACCTACACAAGTTTAGTATATAAGAAAGTGTGTTTTTGTTAAAGTATAAATCCCATTTAAGACGTAGACTTTGTCTCGTAACTGATTTTATATTTTAAATGTCAAACATTCATGACTGTGGTTTCAGACTTGCACACACACACACACACACATGCTATTAGACTATACATATGTATGTATGCATATCGTTCTTCGCTTTCACAGGTCTATTTGCTAAAGTTATAGTTGTTTTTATGATGTGTCCACAAATATTGCTCTATGGTGACAAATAAGTTTTTAATAGCTTAATTTGCTCCTGTGCATGAATTTTAGTTAAGTATTTAGAATAATTCTCTGAATTAAGAGAAGAGTGAAAAAATTTTTTCACTTCATGGTCACAAATCTTAGTAGGATAAAAAATTCGAATGAAAAAAAAAGCTCAACAAATTTATGTTTGCAGAGAAATCAACTTGAAATTGAAATAAGTCTAAGTGAAATTGAAAAAGTGTTTATAATGATTCTTAATTCTTAGCGGCTGGACTTCGGAAATACGTTTATTTTTGAAACAGGAAAGGAGCTTTGCTTAACCCTTTAGTTCCTAAGCCCGCCTCTAGACGGTGTTTATCAAAAGGGGTGGAATTGCCACCATAGCAGTTTATTGTTTAGGGAATTTTCCAAGCATTTAAAAAGGCGCACAGATGTTAAATTTAAAAAATTGTCTTCATTGGACCAAAACCATTCTGCGACTTACCACAGAGTTCCATTAAGTTAAATCTGAAAAATTAGGTGGATAGCAATACGCTTCATTATTGGATGGAAATCCGTAATTAGAGTCATTTAGTTTTATTTTACTTAGTATCATTAAAAACTTGCCAGGAGTTTCCAGCTCGTAAGTCTACCATGAAAACGGTTTAAAATATTAGTTCTAGCCATACCAACAATTAGATGGGAATGACCTGTCTGACTGACTTTGCTCAACCTAAATTGAACGGACAAACAGTATGTCAGATACATGGGAGTGGTGTTTTGGTCATGCAAAGTAATCATTCGATCTATCCTTACCATGGTTTGCCATGATCATTACAAAGTCAAAATCCTTTAATTAAACTGTTTTTTAAGTCAGGAGATAGAGCGGTGTAATGAAAACCCACGTGGTATCAAAACGCACCTAAGTGTGTCCTGATGGCAACCAACTTATTTAACCTAACCTAACTAGTACACAGAAACTTACAAACATACATATTTCAATTGAAAGACAGAGTTGATTAGTACATCTAATCATTCTCAAATTTTTAAATGTTTCATACGAAATTTTACGACATCATAAGAATAAGACAGCATGCAAATTTACCAATTGTGTCTTTGTAAAAATCGCTTGACTTCTGCTGCGATAATGTTGAAACCTTTTGCTTCATTTCGTAAATTTCTTCCGTCACTTTTTTCAAAGGAATATCGGCGGAGAATTCAATCCAATTCTCTTAAGTCCTTAGGACCTTCATTTGGTGTAAAGATTTTTTAGTAATAAAATGCTTATTTATTTTTTCGTTTTGTTATTTAAATTTTTTTATTATTTTTTAATCTTTGCATAAAACTGCATTGAGTTTTTTTGAGTGTGCTCAATGTAATTTGTTTTTGTTTTCTTTAAATATAATTTATAATTTAATTAAATTTATGACAACAACAATAATAAGTTTTTTCATTTATTTATTTTTTTGTTTTTGTTTTAATATTAAATATTTTTTAAAAAAATTTCGCTAATATTTTAATTTGTGTGCTGTAATGTAATTTTGTTATTTCTCATATATAAAATTTTATTGTATGCATTAGAATGGGGAGCAAGAGAGGGAGAGAGAGAGAGAAAAAAAGGGAAGGAGGGAAAGTGGGAGAATAGAGCTGCGAACAGAGAAAAATTAGAACGGGAGGGAGTAAGTAAGAAAATAAAATGGCGAGGAAATCACCTGAGTCTCTGTATTCAATTCTTTTGCTTATTCTTATTTGTTGTTATTGTTGTGTTTTTGCAATTTTTTCGTATAAAATTTATGTTAATTAAGTTTAAGTAAAATCAAGAGATTAATCAAACAAAAATTTTTGACTAACTGTGGCTGAATAACGTTGAAGACGATATCGACGCTGACGTTGAGATTTTAAAGATTGTTGCGCACAATTTCGTTTTAGAATATAAAATTTCTTTTTTCTTGCTCATTTTCACTTGTTTCGTTAATTTTATATAAATAGTAATTAATTGTATTTTCCTTTGCTTTAAAAATAATTATTGCATTTTTATTTTGATTTTGAATGTAAAAATAAAGTGCCACATTTTATTTTGTAGATTTTCGTTATATTTTCTTTAAATTTATTTACAAATTAATGGAATTTCAAAATATTAGCTTAGATAATTTATTATAATTACAATAATTAATTTGAAACATTAAAATATCAGTCGACGGTTTAAATTTTCTCTTAGATGTATGTACAGGGTCCTTGGTGTGTGCCGTTGGATTGAATTGTCGATACTTAAAATATCAAGGTAGATATATCCATGCTGTCACCCACACCCCTAGCCCCTTTGTGTTTAAGCTAATTTACCAAATAATTATTTATCAATGATTGTTTTTCTGTTTTACATATACATAATTAGTAGTTAATTGCTAATTAAATGATTTTGCTTGCTTGAAATATAATTAATAATAATAAATTTTGTTTTTGTTGGAGGTAGTTTAACATAGGCTTAAATATAATAATATATTTCTCATCATATTTGTTTATAATAATGTACGCTTAAAAAAATATTTTTTTTTTTTTTTCAAATATGATTTCTTAAAAACTAAATTGCTAAAAATTAAACTAATTTTTAAAGAAAAAATTTCAAATATGGAAAATAAACGTACAAAATGTTACACTATTGTTGGATTTTCTGCTGGGTGTTTGTTGGGGCAGTAGTACTCTGGGTTGAAGTAGCCCATAAGAATGAGAGCATTGTGTGTGCTTGATTCTCACTCTCATTTTATCTTTTATATGGAAAGCAAAAACAATTAATTTGCTTGAGGTCATTTCAACGCAATGCAATTTTTTTCTTGTAAGTTAACGGTAAAGTAAAGTCGAGAGTTGCCATCTTTCTATAATATCGTATTGTATTGTGTAGGCTTAGTTAAGTTTTTTTTTACTTTTTTTTATGTTTAGTAATACTATATGCTTTTGTAGGTATGTGTATAATTGATAGACATCGAGACACAGATAATTGTTGCAAGATTTTGCATTATTTTCTTTTTTGGGTTAATGGCTTTAGAATACTTTTCTTTTGTTATTTATTCTCAAATTTATATGATTTTTATTTTTATTTTAATTTATCTAAATAAAAATCTTATTAAATGTTGAATTTTTTTGAATGCTGATCAATCGTAATTTTTGAAACCATTTGAATTTAGAAATTTTGCATTAGCTTTTTTCTGTTTTCTTTTATATTAAAAAATATGCAGGCAAACCAGGTACCAACTTAAGATTAACAAAAAAAATATTAAATTAAAAAATGTGGTAAAAATGGAAGCGCCAATTTTGAAAATGATAATGAAACACAAAACGGTCAAGTTTTTGAAAAGTTTTCATTTTTGAAAATTTTATTTGCTACAAAAATAATAATAGTATAAAATAAATTTAATTTATAATTTGCGCTATTTTTCTAGACTAAAGATAAAATCTTTTCTTTTCGCTTCCTCTATATTAATATTTACACTTTAGCATTTACAATTTTACAAAAAATAAATATAAATATAAAAAAGGATTGAAAACTTTTTTATGTTTTAAATATTTATTGGCGCATGCGGTTTTTACGAATACTTTGTAACAGCGTTGCCAGCTACGTTGATTTTTCTCTTTTTAGAAACATAAATTTATCTAAAATTTAAGTTATTATTTAATGACCAGAATTTGACCATTTTGAATAAAAATGTACAAGCAACCATTAATGGAATTTGTATTTTGCCGAACGATGGACCTGTACCTTTGAGTGAAAGTGCGAAGTATCCAGATTGTTAGGAGCTATACATAAATGACCTCAGTGATCAAGAAAGATCTTGACCAAAATGACATTAAAAAGAAACTAGATAAATTTCGTAAGAATATTTTTAATATTGTTCTGAAATTCACTTCAATCCACTCGAATGAATTTGGAATCGCAACAGTGTAACTTTAGTCTGTTGTTGGAAAATTAACAAATATAAAAGTGTTGAATAGTTGATTGTCATTAGAAATCATTGCTGAGGAAATGGTCGAATACTGTGTATGGGAATCCAATAACTTTTTAATGGACATAAATAGCAGCAGCTATTCAGCTAGCAACGTTTGTGTCTTTTTGATTTATTAAGATATGCGCCAACACTATATTCTTATTTTTCTTATTCTTATTTTTCTAGTTCTTTTTCATATTTCATAAACATTTTCATCTTCTACGCAATTTGTATATGTAGAAAGAAGTATGAAAATTCAAATCTAAATATGTATGTTATGTATAGAAATATAAAAAAAATAATAATAAAATTAACTTACAAGCTAAATAAAGCAGAAATTACATAGCGACATTGTTTCAAATGGAAATGATGGGAATACAAATAATATATATATAAAAATATAAGAAATGCAATGTTGCAGCAACTCTTTTGATAATTGGCAACCACGTTTCAAGCAATGTTTCAGCAAGCAACTCGTGCTTAAAGTCTTGAGTCTGGCGACAGATCCTCAGCAATGACGTACGCTGGCGGGGTTGGTGTACGTCGCTCGTGGTGCAATTGTGTCAACGATAACGCTGATGTCGATGATGATGATGGTAGTGGAATTGTTGTTGCCATTGTTGTTGTTGGTGACGAAACCCCAATAGTTGTTAATAGTTGTGTTGTCGGTGCCAAACCAGCGAGAATGTTATTGCTACCATTACTCGCAGCTAAGGCTGCAGCTGCAGCTGCAGACGTTGACGGTAGTTGTGACATACTACTGTTCGAGCCATAATTGCATGGTGTTGTTTTCAAGGCAGATGCTGTTGATATTGGTAGCGATGCTATTGGTGCTGAAGACAATGACGAGGCCGACGATGATGTTGAGACTGACGATGATGCAGCGGACGCTAATGAAGATGCTGAGGACGAGGCAGATGGTGGTATGGACGACATTGATGCACATGAGGCCAGTGAGGAGCATGTTGATGATGCTGACAGTGTTGTTGGTGATTTGGGTGAACTCTTGCGTGAGAAAAGCTTTGTAATCACGTTCGGTTTCGATTTGTGATGATGATGGTGGTGATGTGGCTGCTGTTGGTGCTGTTGTTGCGTCAGCGATGTCGCTGAGCCATGCAACGCTGAGCTCGAGGTGAGCGCTGATAGTGTATAGAAGTTATAGGATGATTGTTCTGGAACGTCTTTAACGGTTTTATTTGGAGGTGGTTTGATATAGGAGCGTGTAATTTCCGATTGCTATGAAAAAGAGAATCAATTCGGTAAACATGCATGTAGACAGTAAGTGGCACAAGTCAAACAACTAACCTGATATCCCGTGCGTATTTGTAAATTGCGATCCTGTCCCCATTCACTGTCAGGCAATAGCACATGATGTGGGCAGCGCAATGTTTGTTGCTGCTGTAGTTGAGTTTGATAATGCTGATGGTGATCGTGACTGTGGCTGCTCACAGATCGGCCGCATGATGAACTACTGCCAGCTGTGCTGTTGTTGCTGCTGCTGCCACCACTGTCACCGCTGCCACTATTACTGCTCTCACTGCCAGTGTTTCCATATTTGAGTGTGGTTGCTTCAATGCCACCGCGTACACAATTGCCGATGCTAATGTTGTTTGTGGCCATTGTTGTGGCTGATGTTGGTATGTTGCTGACATTGCTGATGCGGCTGTTATTAATACTATGGTTATTGTTGCTACGTGTTGGCATATTGCCACTCCCACTATCTGCGCTACTACTATTCGGTGTTGTCATGCGTTGGTAATGTTGTTGTTGCTGGTGGGAATGTTGTTGTTGTTGATTGTGATGAAGAAGTTGTGGTTGATGTTGCTGATAATGTTGTTGTTGCTGTTGTTGACGATGATGATGATTATGATGATGGTGATTGTTGCTGTTGTTGCTCGTGTTGCTACTACGAATCACAGTTTCGCCACGTACAGCCAAAAGCTCACGTGCTTGGAGTGCATCTACGCGCATTCTACAACTAAATTGCCCTCTAAAAAGAAAAAAAATATAATTTAAAAATAAGTAAACAATCTGTTTATATTGTCAGTCAGTTACTATTCCACTTACCTATCATCGGGCGGTGTATTCAGTGTTGTGCGGGTCGGAACGCCAAGCCGCTCCATTCCCGCGCAGCCGGCAGTCTGTACCGATAGCATCTGCAAATGAAAAACAAAACAAACAAAATTGAATATGAGCTTCAAATTCAGTTATCTAGAAATAACTTATGCGATAGTAACGAATAATAAATAATAACTTTATTTTTCCTGTTGCTGACCTGACTCAAAGTTTATGGTATTACCAAAGTGTTCTAATTAAAATATCACTTATACTATGCATTTAAGACCTAAGGTTTCACGTTAATTTCGAAAGTTTTGAAGAAAACGCGTTTGCAATTTTGTTGCACGTCTTTTAAGTTTTAAGTTTCATAAATATGCTTCAAGAAAGAGACAACTATATTTGTTGAAAAATAGAAAACTTACTAAATGCCGGTAAAAAATTGGTAAATTGGCAATACTAAGCTGAGTATTCGTTATTTTTTTGCTATTTTAGAGTAAAGGTTAATTTTCAATCCAGCTTACTATAATTACGGAGGAGTGTAATAATTTTCTAAAAAAAAAAAAAAAAAAAATATTTTATGTAACATAATTTTGCAATCAACATTACCATTAACATGACGCTTTCTCTTTCATTTTTGACTCTACTGCCAAATCAGAAATCTTTTTGTGTGCGTAACACCAGTAATAGACAAATAGGTACAATTGTACCTTTTTCCGACTTTTTCGAACTACAAGGTACAATTGGCAGATTTTAGCTACAATTTGTTTTTAGCTAAAATAAATTTAAGAGTTAATGAAAAAAATAAGTACCTACTTAAATTTAACTTGCCTGTACTGCATTGCTTAACTTCAAAGCTCACAGCTCTGCTATTTCTGTTTATAAAGGGGAAAATATAGCAAAAAGAATTGTCCAAATCGAAAAAAGTTTATTGGTGCCAAAAGACGGTCACAGTCAAAAGAAATTTTTTGAAATTTAGCAAAAGTTTTATGAAATGTGAACTTCTTATGACTTTGAATCTACTAATTAACATTATCCTGAAAACCCGATGAATCAATGGAATATATTACTTTAGGTACATTCATGCTCATTTAGATACAACTTTTTTAGTAAAGTAGATACAATTTGAAATTTGGAAATTCCATCACTGCACAACTCGTGTGTGTTTTTCGGGATCTCAATTTATACAAAAACCAATACGTCCATGGCTGTCACTTCATAGCTTTGAGAGTTAAGGTTAGTTTCCCTTCCGGATCCGGCTACTTCTATTCATGGCTCAATAATAAGGTTATGTTACCAGCATAGCTCCCTTCTTCATCCCGATTTAATCATGTAATGTCAAATAAAACGATCAAAAAAATATGAGAGCAAAATAAATCAGCTGTTTCGTTATGAATTTGACAGAAGAAAAGGATTTAAAATCCTGCATACAAAAACAAAATATACGGTCGATTTTGTTTTTGTAGCGCTGCTATAAACTTGTTATTGGGCCATGCTTCTATTATTCTGCCATGGCACATTACTGTGCCAAGCATTGAGAGAATAAATCTATTGGAGAGAGCATTTTTTGCATAGCTTTGATACTTTTCATTAAAAAAACAACAAATGTGTAAATGAAAAATTCTAAAATTGTAACAAAAATCGCATTTCAATTGTGTGTGATTAATATGTGATTGCATATCTGAGTATGTGTGCGACTATCACCTGGTGGCAATGAGACATAAGAAATCAGCTAGTTGTTATTTTTCAGCCTGCTTTGTTGCTTTTGGCAGCGGAATTTTTGAGATTGTAATGTCAACAGCGGAAAGAGTTAAATATAATCAAAATACAACAAAGTTTGCATAGTATACAGGTACGAATTGTCTTTGTCTCATGTTGTAAATTAGAACACGTACAATATTTGCAAATATCAAAATTGCAATAAACGACAACAAGTAACACAATCAGGAAGAAGAAAAAATAATAAAAATGATCTTTTTATATATCGATAATCGCACGTATAGTGATGCGCATTAGCAGCATACATAAGTACATATGTATGTATGTACGTACCATAGGTACATAGTATTTCTTTTTACGATACATTCGCACAGATAGTTGTAGTAGCTTTTGCATAAAAAATACTTTAAAATAAAAATATTGGCATGCACAAAAAAAAAAAAACTAAATTGTTTCAGCGACACTGCGTCTGGCTTAAGCTTTCTCTGTTATTAATGTTAGTGCCATAAGTTTTTAGTGGCTGTGTGTAGGTAATTGAGCACATGTGTGAACGAAGTACTTGCCTCAGTTGGAGTTAAGCCAGAAAAGAAAAAATTTAAATATAATCTTTTCGTACACATTGAAATTATTGTATAGGTATATTACGTTGCATAAGCGCAATAATTATATATGCTGCAATTCTCTATTTGCTATCGCCACTATTGTTATTACAAAATTATGGAGGCAGGCATCCATGGTATTCCATCATACGAACGGTTGGGAAGACTTTAAGAGCACAAAAGTTTCAACGAAAAGGGAATGAGTAGAACGTCGACAAAGTTACCTCAATCTACGGGAACAGCAATAACAAAAACGTTTGTAGACAATGCATTTCTAAATATGGCAATAATACTACAAACCCCTAGTAAAGAAAACCGCTGTAAAATTATGTATGACTTTATGTTTGAATGTATAATTTTCTCTGTTTTCTGTTTTTGAATCAATGAACAGGAACAACGAACATTAAAAGTAGAGAAAAATCAAAATTTTTATGAATGAAAAAATTAAAATCCATATATTTTTGCGTTCACCTCATTAAAAATTCCTGCCTTCATTTTGTTGTTTTTTTTTGTGTACGCTCTTTAATATTTATTTTTAGTTTTATGTTTATATTTTTGTTGTTGTTCTACATTAATCGCGCACACTGCTCACTTACCATTCTCGATAAGTTAGCCACAGATCGGCGCTGACAGCCTACCCGACTACACCCATACACACACAACTACAAACCCACTCACCCAACTACCTCATACTCATCTACTGACCATCGTTGTTAATCTTCCCTTTCTCGTGTGCTCTTGCACTCTCACTTGTTTTGCTTTTTTTTTTTTTCTGCCTGTATATCCCGCTGTCTTCTCTGCACGTAGGTACTTATGTTAGCACGTCTGTCTGCATTCTCCGCCGTCGCCGTTTATATATTTGTTTCTGTTTTTCCGTTTCAGTTATTTTTATATTTATTTTTTAGTTGTGATTTAAAAACAACTGAGTTTTTGTTGTTGTTCGTGCTTTTGCTCGCAGACAAAAAAGAAAACATTTTAATGAACTTGCTCATTTTATTATATTTAAGCTTAACTTTTGCACTCATCTCTTAGACGAAAGAAACAAAAACAACAACGTACCAAAAAAAAGAAACCGCAAACAAAAATTAAAGAGGCGTTAATAAAATTTAAATAATATTTTTGCAATATTTTTGGTTACTTGCTTTGATTTAAATAAGCTTATTTTATTTATTGTTTCAAATACATTTATTTTTATTGCCAAAATAATATTGGTAGGTAGTGCCAGTGACATTTTATTCATATTATTTATCGCTACTCGACCATTAGAGGTCATCGAGAAGGTATGAAAGGATGTGCGAATGCCAAAATACAATAATTGTTATCTTCAGTCTAGTCTTTGATGCTGTTGCTCTTTGAAATGCATATTCATATTGACGCAAATTGCATTAACAGCACCAACAATAACAGGCAACAGCAGCAGATATACGCGAGATTCGTGCATCGAATCAAGTGCAAGCAAGAATGCAAGTCGCTGAACTTTAATTGGCACATTTTTGATAATCAAAAGCAAAATTCAAGACGAAAATACGGGGGTGGGGGAGACGAAAGAAGCTTGACTACAAAATTCATATACATAAAAAATGCATAAGAACAAAAATAATAATAATAATTTTTTATGCGTTTTTTATTTTATTGCATTTTAATTGGTAGAAACTTCAATTTTTAAATAGTAGACATATAAAAATTTCATTTTGACATAAATGCCATTATGCACAATAAAAAAATGCCAATAGGTTCATTTAATGGATTTAACTTGCTTCCGTCTGCAATCATCAGGCATCAAGTCACTTAAGCACAGCAGCAACAAAAGCAAACAACCAAAGAAAATTGTTGGTATGTTTTTGTTTGAATGCAATTGAAATTATTATAAGTGTGGGGATTTTCAATAAAAATGATTAATTCCAATTATATATTGTGCAAAATGAATATATTGCGCCGAGAGAAAATAACTTCTTGATAACTTAATTTTATATCACAGAGAAACAAAGTCTAGAAACAAGCTATCCTGCCTCGTAGAATGAAGAGGGAAACACTGTGAATGAAAGGAGAGCTACTTCCAGTTACTTTCTTTTTACAGTAAAGAGAAGTGGGGGCCATGCCATAAGCACTTGTGCACATATATTGCTCGTTTACATAGATAAAGAGCTCAATCCATCATTGCGCTTGTGAGAGTGGCCGGCACTGTTAAATAAAAATCGATGTTTTTATTCTGAAGTAAACAAGCTCAAGCTATTCTTCCAACTGCCGACTTCATGATGGGGACATTCTGGCTCTAACTCATTCTTAATATCAACCATTTCGATTTCTGTTCTCCTCATAAAAAAAAGGAACAGAGTATGAGCTGCCCTCTCCCAGTTCCTCTTAAATTACATTTGCATCTGCTTAAGTTGTTGTTTTCTTAGTCATATCTAGAAACGAACATGATTATTGATATGTGTATGTTGCTTTTGGTTTTTAAGGTTTTGCAAAAACTAAACAGGATATTATACATTCGATTTTAACTAAGGGGGAGTCTAAGTGTGTTTTTTTATAAGCGTATAAAAAATAAAAATAAAATTGGAACTATGTTAGTGAAATTTGAGCCTTTAAAGTACATACAAAATAACAAAATAAAAAAAACAAACACAAAAAAACCATACAGGGTACAAATACACACACAATGTGCTTGAGCTTAGTTTTTATCTGGCTGTGTGTATGTATGTATTTTTGTTGAAATTAGGTTAAAATGTTTACTCATGCAATATAAAAATTATTATTAACCTCAATAAATTCTTGTGCATGATTCTCATATTCATACATCAATCGTCTTCTTCTTCTACTTCGTCTACGCCTCTTGCACAAAAGAGTAAAAAAACAACAACATGTTTGTGTATATTTTTAACCATGAATTTAGTTTTCAATTTTTTAATTTTTTGTTTCTTTGTTTTTTGAGTTACCCATTAAAGTTTTAAAATAAAGACAATGACAAAAACAATTCTGAAATTGTTTACTTTGTTTTGAAAGTATCACATGATGTTGCTGCTGCTGCTACTTGTATGTTGTTGCACACCAACTATTTACTATTGTACTAGAATAGAATGACACAATTATACAGTAGCTCGCAAACATTGATATACGCTTAGATTAAACGGATACTGACAATGCCCATGTCATTCAAACGATTGTCGTTTGTTATCTGTGTAATTTTTTGCCACAAAATGTTTCTCAATTCCTATAGTCTGGTGTATCCAAGAAGCCATAACACAAAAACAAAAGATATTTATTCGAAAATATCCCGTACCCTAAAGTAGACTTTTATATGCAATACTATTCTAACATCGGTTTTAGATATATATAAATATGTTAAATTATTTTATAATCTCGATTTCGATTTTTGCATCTTTTAAATCACTGATGGACTAGGTTAGTTTATTTCAGAATATTAACGCCATTTTAACGTTGGACCTCAACACACCATTAGGCATTGTATTGTTGCATTGATAGAGTCCACGTAAATCGGAGAGCACGTAGGTTCAAGAGCCCATTGTTCTCTGTCCCGAAGGGGGACACTCTCCTAAGTTTGTTAAGCTGCAGCTTGGTCAATGGTCTAGAATCTGCCAGAAGCTTTCGCAAATTTGCATAGCTCAGACAGATCAAGGTTGACCAAGTCCACTCTAGTCAAGAAATGTTTACTCAGTGTAGCACATCTTATCCAAGAGAAAGCAGGGCATTCACAAATGAAATGTTCTGCCGTTTCATCATCTTCGAGACACGCATCACATAGGCTCGATTCCTTGACCCCGATTTTGTGCAGGAAATCGTTGACAGTGGCGAAACCTGAGTCTTAAGTCACACCTAAGCCGACCTAACAGATACTTAGATCAGTCTAGTCTAGGAGAGTCAATCAACAACTTCGACTGTCGACAGGAATCCAGTCCCCGCCAATAGTCGAAGTGCAATTGACGCAACCGTATCTTCATTTCATGATTAATGAAAGAAGGGCTGCATCCAATGGCGGGTTGCTGGCCAGTAAAAATCATTGTTGATCCTTTTCTGGCTAGCATATCCGCCATATCGTTACCCAAGATACCTGCGTGGCCAGGCACCCATACCAGCGTTACTGAGTTTCTTCTCGCGGATGAAAATAGAATTACCATTCCATTTCCATTGGGCATATGAGTGTTGAAAAGAGATGAACATTTCTACACGTTCAGCTTCGTTATGAGCTATGGATATACCTCGACCTAAATAGAGGAGAATCTTTCTAATTCTTTTATATCATTAATTGAAAAATACAGGCAGGGCTTCTTCAGAATCAACCTCTACACATTTTTTTTTAACATGGGACGCAACTACTTTTCTTTGGATTACACTCTCCTTCCTGGAACTGAGTTAAAAAAGAAATAACATATATAAATTTGTCCGGATGGATATTTTTATCAGAACGAAATTTTACAGTCTTATTGATAACCTTCAAGTCGAATGTAACTTAGAACTACGAAATGTCTAAAGTTTCAGTTGATTCAATTATCTATTGAGGTACTGTACTATACATACATACTTAAATTTTATTTCAACCTCTTTTTGTTGTGCTTTTTTATATCACAACTTGCGTTATCTTTCAATTTATGACACAGGCGCATCTGTTGTTATTGTCATTGTTTCCAGCTACTCCTATTATTTTATATAACTTTTATATTTAATTTTTTTTTATTTTAAAGAATCAGTTTTTTATGAGACATAGGGGTTGACTTTGTTGTCTCTGATGTTTACTGAATTTTTTTTTTTTGTATGTTGTTTTTTATGTTTACAAAAACAAGAAAAACTAAACAAAGAAGTATTTACGTCAAAACATTTTTTTTCTTTTTTGGGTAAATGAATGTTTTATATTTTTTTTTATTATTTTGTTTTCTTTCATTGTGTTGCTCTGAATGAAAAATAATCATGTACAAAAATTGTAAATAAACTCAAGAGATTTTTTTACTTTATTTCGCTTTTATAAATTATAAAAATGCATAAAGCTAAAACAGAAATCAGCCAAAATTAAAAAAAAAATCACTTGAAGGAAATGTTTTTAAAAGAAATGGATTAAAAAATTTGCGATTAATTTTAGAGGAGATTAGATTTGGGGAAAGTGATTAAGAGAAATCCAAAGAAAACAAAAAACTAAATTTAAATTAAATTTTGCCCAAACTTTTTGTTTGTGAACTTTTTGTTTTCAAGGCACGTCTACATTTCCCAGACAGGCAGGTACATGTATTTCAAACTTTCATGCCATTCACAAATTAATTTAATTTTTTTGCACTTTGATATTTTATGTTTTGCTTTGGGAAATGTTCTCTTTGAAATAAAATATCTTTGAAGTAAAAATTGCGTAATAATGCTGAAGAAGCATCTTATTTCTAAATGCTCATTTTGATTATTGTTTGCATTATATGAGTGGGCACCATATCGTCAAAGTAAATGTGCTTCAATCAATTGTTGTTCTTGTGTTTCAAATGCACACTTTTGATATTTAACTGCGTTGCAAAATAACAAAGCTCAATATTGTTCACTCTATATCCTATTGGATTTGAAGAAAGCCCAATATAGTTTTTGTCGCATTTCCTGTTGGTATTTTTTATCGATTTTATTAGATGCTTTTGAGAATTTTTTACTTGAAAAGCACAAAGCTTCGGTGAATGCGCATTTTTTGATCTAAAATTTTTAATTAATTTACTACAATATTAAAATAAAATTTCAGGTGCTGTGAAGTTTTTTTTATAAAAATATCTTATTAATGTTTCCTCAACTGTGTACATCTCTCTTTCTTTCTTTTTCTTTTTTATTATAATTTTTCGTTTACAGAAAATGATCCCCTTTGATCTATTACCCAACACCTTTCTTCATAATGGACTCTCAAAAATTAAAGCTATCAAAAACCGCAAAATTAACTTGAACAGGGTGTAGTTGGATTGTTATTGCATGTGCTAAAACTTTTCAGAAATGTCTTCTCCTTGCTGTTGGAACATCAACAACTTCACTTTCTCTTTTTGTATGTATTTGAATTTATCACTCTTTCTCTCTCTTATGCTCGCATACAAAGTATATACACTTTTTGTTGCTCTGTTGCTCTCTTACTCTCTTCTAGCATGCACGCGCGCATACAAGGAAACAAAAGTCCTTGAAGCTTGTAGACATTAAATTGCTTTCGTGTTGGTTTCAGTTTTTCTTGTTGTTATTGTGTTTGTGCTTTTAGGCCGTTTATTATGCAATATCAAGGATATTCGAACATACTCTTCATACATATTCTTCATGTGTAGGCGTCATCGTCTGCCATTTTTAATGCCTTAGGAAATTGTATCTTACACAGCAGATACTTTATTTTGTCGTATTGTAACACATTAAATTGAATTGGATACGAAGCGAAAAATATTCGCATGTTTTAACGTTAGTTATGTGCAGTGCAAGAGCAAGCAGAACATGATAATCAAGACAAAAAGGAGAATAGCTGAAGAGGGCCAAAAGAAGAAAAGTAGACGCATACTTAATGTCAGACGAGGACAAGTAACAGCAGCAGCAGGGCGACGTATGTACATATACTTATGCATGATTGTAATAGTAGGAATGGCGATGGCGATGGTGAGGAGAACGCAGAGTGATTTGGGTTTCAATTTGTGTTTCTTATTTGTTTGTATTGACTTTATTTTGTTTTATTGTTCAATTTTATATTTGTATTTGCATTGTATTATAGAATTCCGTTCTTGCCTTTTGCACTTTGCACAATCATGACTAAAGAGTAGTTAGGTGTACTCTGTGCTCTTTACAGTCGTCCTTCATCTTTCGAAAGCGCCTACATATATGCAATATTTATTTGCATTGACATTCAGCGCAGGGCTTAAAGTTAATAGTAAAGGAACTGACTGACTAACTGACTGACTGATGTCAAGATTGGTATGAGTTGAATGTAAAGTAAGATTGAGGCAACAACAGTTTTTCTTTTGTCGAAGGCGAAAAAAACTTTTTACGTCTTTTATTTGGTAGTACTACTAGATATAATAAAATTTTCTTTAAGCATACAAGGATAACAAGAGTGAGTGCTTAGACTTTTGGGTTCTTTATCAATTTAATTTGCAAAAGTTATATTTTAAATTAGTTACGAAAACGTAAAAGAGTTGTATGCTTCACTGTTGTTTTTTCATTTGTTTGCTTCTTAGAACTGTAGGCGTTTTTTTTTGTATTTGTATTATTGTATTTATTTTTGAAAAATTACTTTCGCACTGAAGTGTGGCTCATTTTTCATTTCAATGATTTCTTTTTATAAATTTTGTATTCTTGTTTTAGTTTTTTGTAGCACATTTGCTATGCTTGAGTAGGTTTCAAGGCAATTAAATACCTAATTTTATTTTGAAACTTTTACTTTCTGACCATTTTAGAAAATGGTGAATATACGTACATACATAAAATTGAGGATTCTAATTGAAGTGAATCATGGCAAGCATGATACAGTTAAGTCACCTAGAGGCGATTATGATTGGGTGGAAAGTTTCTTGATAAAAAATGGAATAAAATACCAAAAAATTAAAAAATATAAGAAACTCAAGCAAAGGGGTTGAGAAGTTCTGAAACCTTATTTCATCTCAGGGTACCGTTAAATCTTGTGTTTAGAAAGGCTCTTGAATATAAAAGCATCCTTACTTGTAAAATACTTATACGATCGGAAAACCAACTCAGCTGCAAGATATAGAAACGACAGAATGTATGGCAAGGATGTAGTCCATCTTATCAGATCGTCCCCATCATGATCAAGAACGTCATTGAATTTTCTGCAAACGCCATTTAAGCATCGTGCCAGCTGATCGAAATCCATTTTGTGGTGAAAGGAAAACGTAGATAAAAGGTTGAGCAACGGAATAAGTTGATAAACTAATTATGAAAATAATTTTGGTAGGGCTGAGCAGTGACTAAGGATATATTTAATTTATTTTATATTTTTCAACTATATTATGCTGTCGGCTTCGCTATTCTCACTATTGTAGGATCTGCTTAAGTAAAACTTTCGATTTATTCATTTTGCAAGAATTACATACGAATTTTAATTAGTTCACACTGGCATATGACACAAATAAATGTGCAATTTTTGGTGTGAATTTCCAATCAAATTAATTTTAATGGATTTCTAACCGTGCATATGTGTGGGTGTGTGTGCTTTTATTATACCACATAACCCAAGTCTCATATACATATATACATAGGTACTTTCTTTCGCACAATGAATGCCAAAAACAGAGAATGTTATGAATAAAAAAGGCAGGCAGGCAAGCAGCAACATTAAAGAAGAATGTCTGTGGTATTTATTACTTGTATCTAATGCCAGACAGACACAGACAACAGACACACACATTTATGCAGACACATAAATTCATTAATAAATTAAAAAAGAAAGAAAAGAAAATGAACCTTTTATGAGCAATTTTGTGTGGCGAGATATATACATATTTAAGCAAAAATTAATATACCAAGAAAATAAATTCTTTGTTTTTTTTTTTTTTGGTTTTTTTTTTTAAATGCCTACAGTCTTAAAAAGTCTGTAAATAAATTTAAATTGATTTGTTTTGGTTTTTCTTTTGTAATAAAATTGCATTAAGCTTGTAAACTTACGGGTACAGGATGTTCCGGCTCAGTGTGCAAAAGGTTTTGATCTTCTGGCAAAAGTGGAATTGGTAATGCCAGAGCAAAAGTGGCACGACGTTTGAGCGCCGTGGCACAATAACAATGTATTGCAACGACTAAAATGCTGATGCATGCGACGCCCAATGAAATGCCGGCAGCAATTAATAAAATGCGACCTGCAATGAAAAAGAGCAGAAAAAGACGAAAAAAGCGAAATTAATTATCAATTAAACAATTTTAAATGTGTATTTCAATATATATGTATGTATGCACTTTAGTATGTGGTTTGTATGCTAAGCTAAGTAAATGTCAATAGCTGCAACCGCCAGCAGCCAACAAGAAAATTAATGCAATAAATTGAAAGGGAATAAATTACACAATTTTGTTATTACCTACGTATAAAACTGTAATAAATTAATTACAGACGGCAAGCAACAATTGCAGCAGCAGTAGCAACAGCAAATGGCAACAATTCAAACTCTAGAAAAAATGCGCACAATTAATCTGCGACACAGTGCGCGAACAAACAAATATCCACAACAACAATGCATAGCTTAAAGCATTTAGGAGCAATGCTGCAGCATAAAATAAGCATGAAAATTCAGAATATTTCACAAGACCAACAGCAGCAGCAGCAGCAAACAGCCTCTGGTGGTTTTATCTCTATTGCTGCCGTGGTTGTTATTGCTCATGCGTGGCAGTTATTGTTGTTCAGGTTAAGTTTCTGCGTTCTTTTCCCCTTTTTTTGTTTAGTTTATTTTGTTGTAATCATATACCCACAATTAGTTTGTTTATAACCGCAAAATGTAAAGTTTTTTTGTTGCTTATTGTCTGTCCGTTTTACTTTTCTTTACTTCTTATACAAATTGCTTGCAATCAGTTTCAGCTGCAGAAGCTGTTGTTATTGCTATCTCGTCTTGATTACTGTATGTTGCTTCTGTTGCTTGTGTGTGTGCATGTTGCTTGTATGTTGTTTGTACTACCATTTTTGATTGCAGTTTTGCATTGTTGACAGCTCGATTTGACACCCGCTATTGTCACCTAATGAATCATTTATATTTCATGTTGGTTGATTTTATGTTTGTACCATAGTTGAAAATTATTGGCCTGAGGCAAGTTTTTTATGCTGGGTAGCAGTTGAGCATTGGAATTTATAAATCAAAAACTTAAAGAAACACTCGAACAAATAAAAATCTTTTGGTTATAGATTTTTCATAAAGTTATGTTAACTTGGGAGCCTCGCTATCTTTCAGATTTTTTGTCTTTCGTTTGGAATGTTTCAACATAAACTGCTACGCTGCAGTATAATTACGCCACTGTTGCGTATGAGCAATATTCAATTCATGCCTGCATATAAAGGAAGCCATACCCACCACTATGCTGCGAATATCCACGAAGAAAAGGAACCTAGTTTGCTAGGGACTTTTCCATAGCAACTAATTTAATTTTATAGTTAATTCGTCACTTGAAAGACACACATACACACAGCCATGGGCAAATCGACAGCTTCCACACAGACATTATATTGCAGCAATAGCACCAGAAACAACAACGACAACGATTACAGCAACAACACACATCAGCAGTTTGGCATTTTTGTGTTTTTAGTTTGTTTGTATGTTGAATTGTAAACAAAATTGTAAACTGTTAAATAAACATAAAAATTAATCATCACACGTTGCTGTTGCTAGACAAGTGATGTTGTTGTTTTTCACTATTAAATGAATTTATATTACGTTAACCTAAAAATATAAATCAATATGTAAAGTAAAATGAAGTAAAGTAAAGTTAAAAAAAAAAATTAAATCAATAGAAATGGAAGAGAAGTAGAGGGTAGAAAGAAGTGGAAAAAAACGTCTGGCGCAGACGCACTTAATCATTTCACCTGCCAGCCAGCCATTGCCGATGTTGCCGTTATCGCTTCCGCGCGCCACCTTCAGAGACCGACAAGCCGCCAGATATCGTCATAGTCATCGTCGTCATGTCATGAATATTGAGTCACAGTCACCTGCGCGTCAATTACTTGTTCCTACAACTTCTACTTCTACCTACTTCAACTGTTGCTGGTAGTGGTTGCCTGTTGCTCTTGTTTTTGTTGTTTTTCTGTTATTATTATTTTATTATAATAATTGTTATTGTGGCAGTTGTTGTTGTTGTTGCTTTTAAATGTTTAAAGTCACCAGACAGTTGAATTGTTGACACTGTCTGCGAGTGCGCACGCTCTTATCGGTCTATCTATCTGTCTGTCTGCCTGTCTGCCTCTACGTTCAATATTCATTCATTCATTTATACATACATTTGTATGTATGTGTTTCTATTTGTATGCCTGTCTGCGGTTCTGTTTGAAACCTGAATTCGAAACACTTTTTTATTTTGATAAATAAATAAGTTATGTCTTACGTTGCTGCTGTTGTTGTGTTAGGTTTGAGTTTGAGCCAGCTAGAGAAAACTCCAACTGCCTCTGATCGTTTTCAAAGTCTGTCCTTGTCTCTAGTTGTCTGTCTGTCTGAATGCCTGTGTATCTGTTTGTTTATCTCAGCTTTTAGTGAGAGTTTCCTGTAAAGTTTCAATGTGCGTAAGCGCGCGTATCTTTTTTTCCTTAACTCAAGCGCAGTTAAAAAATAATTACAAAAAAAACTATTTACATAAAATAATCAAGTTTCTTATTTCGACTGTATGTATGTATGTGTTAATGTCTCTATATGTATATCGGCGTTTGTTTGGCTTTCTGTCGTATCTTGCTTTGTAAGCTGTCTGCTATCTAGTCTAGACGTTTATATGTATGTATGTATATATGTATGTATATGCCCATTGTTTTTATATTTTAAAATTGTTTTTTTTTTTGTTTTGCGTTTTTAAAATGCTAACAAAGCAGAAAACAGAAACAAAAAAAAATCATTTCTTTTAATTTCTCTTATTCTTTTTCATTTCGTTTTTTTTCCTTTCCTGCTACTGTTCTTCCGCATTAATTTTGTTTTTGCTAATTATATTTAAGATATTTCAAAAATTTTTGGCATACATATTTTTAAAAGTATTTTTTTTTTGTCTTCTTGTAGCTATTTTAAGAAATTTTCAAGTTTTATAATGTATTTGGAATTGACCGTGGATCGTTGACTGTGATTTCTCCATCTTAATTGAATTTTTGTATAGAAAGTTTCCTCTAGCGGCTGGTTACCGCACTTGTGTATACTATATTGTGCCCTCAATAAGCACGAACGGTTTACTAGAATTGAGGTTATAGTGATTTTTTTTATATTTAAAAGACTCACTGGAGATGGATCTTGCAATGCCGAGAACCGCTTAGATATCAATTAAGTGGAAGCGAGGATATTACGAATTTTACATTTCATATAAATAGAAGAGAATCCTTGAAACATGGATACATTCTTTTGTCGCAAAGAAGCATTTTCCATCATATAAAACTGTCTTAGAAATTGATCAAGCTCATCATAATATAAGCCATTGGCGGACGAGAGTCTTTAAAAACCCGTTAGAGTACGTCAGATTATTATAGGAGGGTGAACTTAGCACTGATCACTGCAATCAGCTAGATTCTATTGTGATGACTCCCGGTTAAAAGAAGTATAAGCAATGAATTTGTGAGGAATTTGGCAGATATCGACTTGAACAATGCCCAGGAAAGACACAATTCAAATTCAAATTAAAATTAGAAAACCTATTTACCACAAAATACTCTGTGAGTTGCCCATTAATAGAGATCTCGTCAGTTTTCTCCAAGCTCACCCCTGTTCCAACCTATTCGTCTATTGTGGAGCCATATGCTAATGATGCATGTTCCATTCATAGGGTAATCCCATGTGCAATGATTATTTTTTTTCCTTCAGAAGTGATGCAAAAATTTAAAAAGTTTTTGGGCAAGAGTGTTCTGTCGATGGTTCTCCATAACTCGTATACTCATTCATTAAAAAAATTGGATTTCATCTCAGATATTTTAAAAAGAAAGCAAATATTTTCATTATCAATATCAAAAGCACTTAAGAATAATCTAAATGTTTCCACGTTTTTGTTCTGCTGATTGGCTAACGACATTAAAACGACGAAAATATTTTCTTTTCTTTAGCTAATCACTCATACGCTCTGAAGTACGTTGAGCGCTGTGCTCAAAGTACACAAAACAAACAAAATCAGCGAACAAACAAACATACAAACTCACAAATATGCACAAAAATACATACTACTTGAATTTCAATTAAAATTTATTATAAATTGTCGCATTGCTCGAATCACAAACTCATTCAGATGGCGCTGTTCTGCTGCTGTTGTTCGCTGCTGCTGTTGTTGTTTGGTGAATTTAATTAATTTTCAAGTTCAATGTCATTCATAATCCTATATGTGTTTGTTTGTGTTCTAGTGCCACAAATTTACGCCATCCATCCGTTTTTTAAATATATATGACAATGATCGCTTTCGCTTTCATTTTATCACTTTTTTTTATTATTAATATTGTGTATGGATGTTGTGTGGTGTGATGATACTACCCCTGCATCATATTATAAAAATGATAATTCAACCTTGACATCAATTGAAATGTCACTGATCCCATTTACTCTGCTCTGACTCTGACAATGCACTTGACTATCATTAGCATTAAATTATTATTATTTTCATATTGTTGCCATTATTATAGAATGCTACTGCTACTGACATTGAGATATGTGATGATTTTAGCATTTTATCATACTTTCTTTCCCTCCACCCTGCCTCAAAAATAAATATAAAAATAAATATTTTAAATTGAATTTTCGACAATTGCATTTGAGGCATATTAATGCTGCTAGCTGTTGCTTAAATTATTCATCGCTCACTCGCATAATTTATACAGAGGGGCAATATTTAAGTAGAATATACTACAATATCAAAAAAAAACGATCAACGATCGGTCAAGGAACTCTTCTTTCTATTCTATCATCGCTGCTCTATCACTTAAATGAGAATTTAAAAAAATTCACAAGATTATTGCAATAAATTTTAACTTATCGTTAGCATAAGCGCGTTGTTTTTGTTACTATTGCTGTTGGCTGTGGCTGAGATGAGAAATCATTATCTTCATGTTGATCGTTCGCATATTTTATGTTTGTTATATGTGAACAAAAAGTGTGAAATTTGTATTTGAATATTTATGATTCAAAAATAGCAATTCATTGTTTTATGACTTTGCATAAATATAAGTTGTACATAAAAACGTGATACTTTTAATCGATTTCATATTGAATAATAATAATACATTTTTCAAAATTAGGTAAAATCTCTTGACAATTACATCAGAAACCACTTTCTTTTCAATGGGTTTTTTGGGAATACACAAGTACAAGAATTTGAGACTTTATTATTCCGATGGATATTAATTGAAAGTGATTCGTTTCCATTGTTTATTGTTCTTTTTTTTTTTATTAACTAATAAACCACAGTTCTGGTCTGTAGTGAACAATGAAATAGCTTAAAAAGTTAGTCAATATGAATATCTGAGTCATGAAATACGAATCGAGAAAGGCAATAAAATGACCGTACTGAAATGTAATCGAAGATACTGCAACATTGAAATGGAAATGGGTAGGTGATAGATGAGCTTAAAAAATACTTTAATGCAAAACGGGGAAAGGTAAAAGAAACCAAGAAAGATGAAGAAACAATGCAAAGAGCATAGCTTCTAACTGGGTGGATAAAGGGCAAAATCAATCAAAATGGAAACAATTGACTGATAGATAATGCTGAACTACAGTTGATATTCCTGTTTGGTATTGCTTGTGGGATTCCTTTTTATATGATATCAAAAAATTCTATCTAAAACAGTTGAACAGCCAATTTATTAGGATTGATTGATTTCCTTGAAAATTACAGACTTAAATATGTGTAGATTGTTACTAAGACAGTGGTATTGAAACAAAAAGAATGCAAATTATTCTTGTGATTATATTATTTGAAAATAAGTCCATCGAGATTAAACTGCCAATCTCTGTGGATGCAGGAACAAATAACATTTAAATAATGAATTTTCTGTTATTTTTGTTCTTAGTAGTTTGAAAAAGTATAAGTATAAGATACGAAAAATATTTTATTTTATTTTTATTTACACTAGCAAATCCAAGAGGGGACTAAAATCTCCTTCTTAAATCATGCATCATTGCTCTCGAATCAAAAGATTTTTTGAAGGAGCGAACAAATTATAATCTCCCTCTATGTATGTAGCACGATAATAATCAGCTGATGAATTACTAATCCAGCGCAATGGTTATAGCGTAAATTTAAATCATTCAAGACCACAAATAAAGTATTTGAATTTACTATTGTATGTTCCAAAGTAAATTTGATCAGAAAATGAATTTTTGCATTTTATTGTTGCTTATTCAATGTCGCAATGTTGCTGCAGCAATGTTTACATAAATTACTTGAATCGCTGCTAGAGTCTGTTTGTCTATCTAAAATAAAGATATATATTTACAAAATCTGTACACACACACGCACACACATACACACACACAGCCATGTAAATGTCAAATACTCTTGAATATTGCGAGTGCAGTTTGAATTTGAGAGAGAAGGCCGTGGTGGTGGTACTGGTGATGAGGCACATTTGCACTAACAACACGAGCATGCAAAAACAAAATTGAAAATAAAAATATTTATACAAAAATAAAATGAAAACGAAAATGCTGATTAAAATGAAATGAAAACAAAAGGCAAAGTAGATTTGCAAATGCACGTATACACACACAAATACACCCTAACATTTGAGGAAAAAAAATTGGAAAAAAATAAATAAAATAAAATAAATCAAGAAGAAGAAGAAGAAGCAGAGTCTGAGCCAGCAGAGAGAAAGAAATTCATGCATATAAAAATCCCAGACAGTGGCATGATGCGCTGTTGACCTTTAACAAATTTCTATAATCGGCTTTGGCTAGACACAACGTCATTTTTCTTTTTCTGCCGCTGTTTCTGTTGCTGCATGCAGCTTTACTATATTTTACAATATTTTTTTCTCCGTTTTTGGCATGCAAATTTATTCACTTTTTTTTTTTTTTTGTAAATTATTTATTTTATATTGCGGTATTTTTACTTTTCTTTTTTACTTTACTATTTTTGTGTTGGCTTAGCATCGTCATCTTCATCAATATTTTACATTTTTAATTGAAGATGGAAGCACAAAAGTTCATTTGAATATTTAATGAAATTAAACATTTAGTTAATGGAATTACTTGATGAGTTGAGAAGTTGCTTAGGTAAAAAGATCTTTCCCCTTGCTAATCTTAGACAATTGATGACGCAGGAGGACTACTGATATCTTTGGAATGATATGCTCATTTTAGTTGCTGTTGAAAAGTGTTTGAAATCATATTTTGTAAGGACATCACCTGCTTCTTTAGCACAGGTGGTAGGGTATCGAAAAATGCGCTTTTCCAATTTTTTATTTTAATTTCTTTTAAATATTATCGTTTTCATTTACTTTAAAATTACTTAGGTTAGGTTAGGTTGGAGTGGCTGTCGAGAGACACACTTAGGCCTGAACGGCCCATTGTGATACCACATAGTTGGACCTACAGTTTAACCCCGATTCCGAACGGCGGTGTGGCAATTTTTTATCGGCTTGGTGGTTTTGCCATTACCAACCAATGTGTGTACTTGTACACTATCTTATAATTCTCATACACTTCATATTGATAGTGAATATACATAAGAAAGTAATGAAAATTAACCACCAGACGAAGACGGGAATCGAACCCGAACCTCCCAGATGAAAGTCTAGTGCACTACCCACTAGACTATCGAGGTCGTCAAAATTACTTATTGCTAACAATTTTCAAATTGTATGATGCAATTTATGGCTATGCTTTCATTTGTTGAATTAAAAATTTTAAATTAAAAAAAAATTAAATAAACTAAATGTAATTTAGTCTAGTGCTCATGGCTCGTGTCTCGTGTCTGTCTGACATTTATTCACCTGCTGTCGATTGTAAATTTAATTCTATTTTTATTTTTATTTAAACATTTCTCGAATGCATTCGTTCATTACAAAGAAAAATGAATTACTTTTCTATTGCTGCAGTAGTGAAACCCAGAAAAGAAGAAACAAAAAATAACAAATCAAAAAACACATACACATGAGAGAATTTTTTTTATTGATTTTTATTTTATTTTTTTGAATTTTGTTTGCAACACAAACGCATACCTGAACACATGCACAGAAACATATATAAACACTTAAACAATTTGTATACAGATACGAGTACAACTGAAGAAATAAAAATGAAACGTGTCATCCTTTTTAATAACTTTTATATATATAAAAAAAAAAACGAAAAGTATATAAAAAAAAGTTGTAAAAAGTGTGCATATGCTATGCTAGTGAGTACATAAAGTTTTATTTACTCTTTGTATATAGGTACATATGTGTTTATGTATTTATGCATATCCTTTTTACCATAAAGAAGTTGTTCAGCATTGAAGTTGAATGCATTGCATGTGGTGGTGAGTGTTTCTTTTAACTTTTTTTTCTTTATTTGATGGAAGCAACATTCACGCTTGTTTTTTTTCACAGAGACTAAGGGAATTTCGCTAGCTACGGTATAATTAGAATCCTTGCATTTTTCTTTTCATAGAGGGTTAAAATATATTTATTTTTGCCTTATTTTAATATCTAGGTACTTGCGAGTACATATATGTATTTTACTTTTTACTTTAATAAATTTTAATTATGAGATTCGCAATGAATTTTTAGTATTATGCCAGCAAAGACTTAGCACTTTAAAATACTTTATTTTGGATCGATTCTTGTTTTAAAATATTCTTCGGCGTCTAACTTATTATCTCTTAAATTTTTGGGAAATCCCTTATTCACATACATAAATTCGAGCAAAGAAATTGATTAGATTCATTATTGCATCATGACTAAAACTTTCCAGTTTATGCGAACTTGTGATTACAAAGTGTTAATCATCACACTTTGCCTTCTGTTTTTGTTTTTTTTTCGGTGGAAATTAAAAACCTTATCATTACGACTAGCTACAGACATGTGAGTCACGTGTTCGAATGTGTAATAACGCAATTTGTAAATAATATATGAAATTATTAAAATATACGCATTTATTTTTATTGCAACTATGTAGGAAATATAATTTTCTAATTTTCCAACATTTGCATTTATAGTAGACATAATAAAAACTAAAAAATAAAAGTTACATCATACACGACGTATGAGTAATATTTAATTTTAATATGTAAGCATTAAAAGGCAAATTATACATGAAGCAAGCAACAAAAACAGAAAACCAAGAAATGAGGTTAACTGCCAAAGGGTTCTAGAAGCTAATAAAAATATATGCAAATGTGAAATATATGCAAACAATGCGGCTGCACATTATAATAAACAAGCGACAGACAGAGCAGAAAGACAGACAGACAGAACCAACACACACAGATATTTTAGTAACGCCTTCAGTGTTTGTGTTGGTAAAGTTTACTTGATATAAACTAAGTGCATATCCTGCAAAAATAGTAACCCTTATAATGTGTGTGTGTGTGTGTGTGCATAAAAAAGGCTTAAGCGCGCAAAAAAAAAAAAGAAGAAAATTGGCATGGCAACACTATGACACACCAAACAAAAGCGAAAAAAACCAAACACAAAAATGAGTTAAAAATAAAATGAAGAAAGATAGAAAAAAAAAACTGCAACATTTATGAAAATGACGTTAGAAACAACAGTACTGCATACAAAACCAACAAAACCAACGTTTAGAAATTTACTGAATATAGAGAAATTGTAACTGCAAATTTTGCGCATGACACTGTAAAGTGTTGCAACAAAAACAATGGCAATAGCAACAACAGCAAGCAAGCAAGCTACATTAATGTTTTATGGTAGCGATGGCACAAGTAAAACCATATTAAAATAGTATGGAGCCACATCAAGCATTAAATTCAGGTCAATGAGTCATTGACCGTTGATACATAGCAAGCAGCAGTTATACAGGAACTTGCATGCTTAGGTTAGGGATGCGGAAGCTTAAACATATTGAAAATTTATATTCATATATATGTTTATAGGGGAGGCATCCAAAAAAGTGCGTGCTTTAAAGTGTGAACTTCTATGAATAAAACTGTAAGTCCAACTTTAAGCATTTTATAAAGAAAGCATTCCTCAGAGTGAAAACCTGAGATAATCTGGATTTTATTTGAGATCCAATAAATTGTATAGTACACCGTAATTTATTTCAAGAAAATAAGTACTAATTATAAACCTTTTAGCTTCAAAAAAAAAAAAAAAAAAGTTAAAATCAAAAAAATAAATGCTTTCAACTTAACTTTACGTTTGTATTCAAAATGTTAACAAAAAGACTTTCAAAATGTGTGAAATACTCTGAAATAAGAAAAAAGTTAATGATTTGAGCTCAGATTTCCTAATATGATGTTAAGTAAAGCTATTACCTCCTATGAAAACAAAATCTCTGGTAGTCTTAAAAATTTCATTAAGTAGTATCTGAAATATAAACTGAAAACTGATCAGGTTATTAAGAGCTGGGGGGTTATTAGTAGGAGGGGTGAGTTCAGAGAATATCAGAGAATTGATTTCAAGAATGCTAAAACTTCAGTGAAAGAAACCAGTAGAGAGACACCAATAAAGTGTTTAGAATTGGAGAACTGTTTCCTGAGAACATAAGCAATAGAAGCAATATTTCCAACAGCAGCTCATCAAAGTAAATTTAACCATTTCACTCACTCCTTTATACTTTGAACACAGAATATGGTTTTTATTCTTTTTCCACATATAATGGTTAAATTAAAAATTCTTATAAATATTATAAGGATTTTTATATAAGTAATATCTTAATTCAGCTGAAGTTTTAACCTGAAATAAAAGTAGAAGATTATACCAAAAGTTTTAGAGAAAAGAACGCGTTGGAACATTCTAGTATGTTATATTTAATAAAAATAAATATAGGGCACTGAGAAGTCAATGAAACTAAGGCGAATCTCAGAGAAAGTTAAGCCTTTGAGTGACTTAATCTTAATATTTTTAAGCTCAATTGAGTTAATACAGGGTAAAAAATAATCAAATAATCAAAACTCATTCGAAACACTTTTTGTTAATATTTCAACAGCAATGCCGAGTTTTGTAAGTATATATATTTTGCAAAAACAAGAGAAAAGATATTTATAAAAATGCACAAACACACACGAATAAACAACGTAATGCAGAACAACACCAAGTTAAATAAATATTTTATATATATATATCTACTGGAGAAATAATATATATAAAGCTAGAAAATGACAGTGAAGCAGTGAAGCTAACTAAAACAATAACAACAAGGCAGTAGTGGAGTGAAAACAGCTGCTGACGTTATTTTTCAAACGCTTATCAGCAACAATTACAAATTTTTTCGCAAGGTTTTTTTTATATATATATAACTTTTTATTTAATTTTTACGCTGCTGCTTGCTTGCCACTTTGTTGTTGCTGTTTCAACGGAAAAAAATGTATGTCTAGACTTTATAGACTCAATTAAAAAGAAAAAAAAAAAATAAATAAATAAATACAAAAAAAGTACAACACAAACCAGTATAACAATGCATAGAGCATTTGTAGAAAAATAAAAACAGGGTGTCTTGCATCAATTCTTTAATTGAAAACGCTCATACGCCATGTATGTCAATTAGATAAACGCTTAAACGTCATTTGCTATGCGTTAGGAAGGAAAGTTAGTGTGTTTGATGTGTCTCTTTTTCACAGTTAATAATTGCTTTAATTGCATTTGGAAATTGCACTTTTACTAATATTATTATTATTATTATTTATACGCGCTTGACTGTTCGTTGCTGCCATTGCACTTATTTGGCATTTGTATCTGTCTGCCTGCTCGGTTAATTTGTCATTTAATCTGACACCTTTCATGCATTTTAAATATTACTTCTACAGATCAGATTTCAACAAAGAAAATGTGCATAAATTTCTTTTAATTATTTTGCGAAAATAACAAATAATAAAAAATTATTCCATTTTTTTTTTGCGTTTTGTTGCATTATATTTTCCATATGCGCAGCAAATTGCTGTTGATACTTTTTGCCGACTGTTATTGTTGTTGTTACCGTCAACTTTCATGTTTGCCGCCATAGTCTTTGAGTAATTTTATATCATACTTGAAATACAATTTGTTGTTTTTTTTGCAATGCTTTGAAGTAAAGTAAAAAAACTGTTGAAAAAACGTTGCAAATTATGCTAAATTGCGCGGTTTTTATTGCATTTATTGAAACATTTTTTTTTAGTAAAATTGTGAGTAATATTCGCTATTTTAATTTTAGTATTTTTAATAATAAATTATATTTTTTTTAACAGTAAGGATTAAACACCAAACGGAAAAGTAGAAGTGGACATATGCTAATATATGTAATTTCGAAATTGTCAAATCTTTTCTTTAATTTAAGTTAATTGCTGACGACAATGACGTTCATAATGACATTTGCCTGTCTATGATATAGCAACGGCAGGCAGCAAGGCAGAAAACGGCAAGGGCATCGGCACCGATTCGACGGCATGTATTCTAGACACAACAATAATGCAACAATATTGCAATTCAATTCTTTTCTTTATCTTTTATTGTTGTTGTTGCTCGAAATTAATTTAATTGTTATGCTAAATTGAAATTTTACGATTGCCGTTTTAGTTTTTCTGTAATGTTGTTGTTGTTGTTGTTGTTGTTTTCTATTGTTATCTATATTTACATTAGCACACAAATAAGAAACCAACAAACACACACATACACACACAGAGATGAACAAGTATAGAATATAGAATTGCATTGAAGTGCACATCCACATTCACTATAATTGTTGCGGTATAATAGTGTTGCAAATACATTTAAGTGCAATTTACATGACGCGACAAAGTGTCTGCTTATTTTTAGTGTACCCAGACAAAATAAACAAGTTGCGTCAACAACAACCACACCGACAATCCGTTCGTATGTGTGTGTGTGTGTGCGTACGAGCATTACTTGTTGGGGATGAGCGTAAATACGTTGGGTTTTTTTAGGATTATGTTGTTGATCATCAGCAGCATGTTGTTGCTGTTGGTTGCTGTTGTTGTGACGACCGCATTTCACATTCCACAGCTGCAAAAATAGGAATTTTTGTGTACAATTTTTTGTGTTGCTTTTTTCGTTTTCGTTTTTTTTTTTCGCTGCTGTCGTGTTGTTTGCGGTTTTCTTTAAATATGGGGCATTTAAATACATACATACATATATGTATATAAATATGTATGTGTATGCATCAGAGAGTTTCTTATGAGAGTGTGTGGTGTGAGATAAGCGCTCATGTGCGTCAGATAATTTTCATTTGTGCCATTTTTAGCGTTAGTGTTTTATGAACAGCAATTTCAAAAATATATTCATAATTATGAGCTCAACAAAGTTCATATTCCAAAAAAAAAAAAAAAAAAATTCAAAGAAATATGTTAAAGTTGATTAGGAAAGTACTTTTATTTTTTAGCAGCGTACCTTATCGAAAATTTGCTTTTGTTTAATTTGTAGTTTTGCTTTATTTTGCAAATTTTCGAAATTAAATTGACTTTAAAGTCAATTAAAGTTTTATGGGACTAATAACCTCACTGAGCGATATCAGCGTGATTGAGTGATTCGGTCTGTTATGATTTATTTCATAGCCGAATAAAGAAAAGCTCTCTCTTTCTCTCTCTTTGGCTTTCTTTTGTGGAACCATTATTTTTTATGAAACTCAAAGATATGGTTGTATTTTCTTTACTTATTGAAAGATTCATTTATAGTAGAGGCAGGCGGAGGGTTATGTTGTAAAGAGGGAAAATAAGAGCTAGTTTGAGAGAGTAGTGTAAGAGAGAATCAGTAAACACTTAACACGTGTTGTTAATAATCCGAGCAAAATTTGTTACTGTTTATTTCAAATTGTGTGCTCTCGCTCCACACCAGGGATGCCAACTGATTTCTTGTCTCCCCGATAGCCCTCGAGAAATTCCCCGATTTTCGATCAAATTCCCCGATTTTCGATCAAATTCCCCGCACCGGTATAATTTTATATTACAAATGCGCGATACGCACTTTTCATATCAACATTTTAAGCATAAAAACGAAAATACCTTTACGTTGGCTTAAAATTTATCTTGGTGGCTGTTATTTTAAAGCGGCCCAAAACTTAACTATTTTTTATAGGACTGGTAGGTTCTTTCTGACTTCGGAGTTCTTTTGACACATGAGTGATTTCATCTCAAGGGAACCCACTCTCAAAATCTATCGGGCTCAAACTTGCACAAAGTTTAGTGCCATTGGGTAGTAGTTACCACACCAAATTTGAAGGAGATGGGGTGTTTCAAGTTACTAGACGTTGATTGTGATAGATAAACAAGCCTCAGCCCACTTTTGGACATCAAAGTTCTCAAAAGAAGAGGCATGAACTTTCTTTTGGCTCAAATAAAAAATGTCAAAAACCTTGTTTTAAGAAAAAGTTTTGACTATTGGTTTTTAACACTTAAAATATACTTCATCTTCTTTATGATGCCTGACCGTAGTTTGTAAGCTTACTGATTAGTCAGCAAGGATTAAGAGTTTTAATCAAGATATGCTGGACCAAGGCATAGCTAAGCCTTTCTGAACGGCGGAAAGGGAAGGCGACTGTTTTGCCTGACTAACACTCGGCGTTATAGTCGTCTATATCTACGAAAGTACTCTGAGTATCTCTCTGAAATTTTTATAAAATACTTTTGAAATGAAAGACTTTTAAATTACGCATTTTTTTAAAACCGATTTCTTCAAACCAAGGGCTCACTTACGAAAAGATAATGATTTTAAAATCTAAAAAAGGAAATATTGCAAAAGCTAAACGATTTACATTACATAAAATTTGACAAAAAATATGCTACTGACTTCAATAACTAAAAGCTGAACGGTTTCGAATTCCCCGCAAAAAACAGCTCATTCTCCGATTCCCCGTACTATATAAAATTACCCGCAAATCGGGGAATTCCCCGCAAGTTGGCATCGCTGCTCCACACATACATATTCCGCTCGTCTTTCAATTTCACATTCTTAATTTAGACTATAATCCAATTCACGCTTTTCCTTTTGGTTCTTTTGGCGCAGTTACCTAGCCACAAAGAACCAAGTTAGCTAGAATGACGGTCACTGAGAAATTGTCCTACGGCATCCATAAAAGCACTGTTAGATCTAACTCCCCTATATCTAGTAATAGATATGCAAGTCAGAAGAAATCTAATTAGTTCAACATGGAACTGGCTGGGGTAATGTTAAAGAACTGCAAGCCATCTCAACTTCTAGGGTATTGTAGTTTGCGTTTTCAGTAATGGTAGGAAAGTTTTACTCAGTAACAAGGAAAAGAGGAACGTAAAATATTTAATAACAGAAAAGGGAACGGGTGCGGGGATATATGGATTAGGAAAACACCAGGGATCATCTAAGTGGAAATTCTTGCCAGAAGTCTAAATTTCGAACGTAAGATACAATAATATACTCAGTTAGGCAAGGCACAATATGAGATATTCTTAAAGTTAGAAAATACCAAGAGCTTCTGAATGAATTAGACAAAGCAAAGAAATCACCATATTCTGGTGACCTGGACATACAAAAACAAATGGAATTGAGATAGCTGAGTGTTTGGTAAGAAAGTCAACTGTTAAGAATAATATTGGTCCCAAACTTTTGCTAAAAAAAAAAAAAAACAATTTGAAAAGAAAGAAATAATAGATCAGCCAAATCTGCTATGTCTTTAACTAAATAAAAACAAACTTAGAATAATTACGGTATTCCTTTCAGGGTTGTGGAAGAATACATTAACGATTTCTCCTGCAATGCGTAAGACTCACTCATAGGAAGAAAAGATATCTGGGACCACTGTCAGATACATGAACGGGGTTCGTTTTGAAAAAAATAACAGTAAAATAGTTTTAATACTTTTAGAACTATCTGTTTGCAATGTATGCAATCATTAGCAGATCCAAGGAGGAGGATTTGGGTATCAAACTCCTTCCTTTGGATCCGTTATTGCCAGTGGTATTGCTGGCTAAAAAAGCCGAAGTCTTTGCTAAGTTTCCTCAGTGGGATAAGCTTATTTGATACTTACGTAATTAAGCTCTAACTAGGGAAACAAAAATACATAGCCTCGCAGTTCTTCTACTCTTTTTGAGCTAGATAGAGAAAATTATCTAACAGTGTGTTGTTAACTTTTACCTGTAAGTTCTATTGTTGTTAACCTTACAAACATATGAAACCTTTAAAAATTTTCAAAGCATTTCGATCAGGAAAAGAGCAAAAAAAAAAACTAATAAAATTGCTCAAAAATATTGAATTCTTTTGAAACGAATTTCAATTGTTTCGTTTCATAGCGTTTATGTTAAAAAACCCCAACCTTTGGGAATTTCTTAAAGTTATTGCTCAAAAAGAAATCAATCAATGTGCCAAGAATCGGGTTTGTCTGTCAGTGTCGCTGTCTTTTGTTCGCTTTCAGACGACTTTGCTGATAAAGATACAAATGATGCAAACAAATATGTACATCAATTCATCATCATCAATTCTAACGACTGACTATTGATTTATGTCATCAACACTTTGAGAAACCACACAAGAAATCTGCAACATTTTACGGTATATTTAAATTAACACACACTCACACGCTCAGAGTTAAAGTTGAAAATTTAGTGATTGATTTTTTTTTTATGCTTGACATTGAAAACATTGAAAATCTTCAGGCTTTTACGTAATTTTAAGTACATTTTATGCAGAAGCAACGGCAGCAGACACTTTCAGCAATTTACAATTACCAAAAAAAAAAAAAAAAACAACAAACCAAAATCTACATACATACATATGCACATGTGACGTGTTTTATAGAACGCTTTACTTTGTTTGTTGCTAAGCACAAAAAAATACGAAAAAGGAAATGAAATAAATCAAAACTACAAGCACAAAGCATACAGACAACAGCAATAACATCAGCGAGACGAAATATAGAGGAAGAAAAAAAATCACAAAAATTGAGAAACTAAGCTCTGCTCTGAAGAAGACAGACGATGTTCAAAGATGAAACAGCAGCATCAGCAGCACTCGGAACGTAGCCATGCGTCACTTGAAGCAGTTACATTTTTGCTTGATGTTTTCGTAGCTGCTGCTGCTGCTTAGGTCGATGGTGACGTCGCGACAGTCTAAACTTCTGAGAATTTTGTCTCCCACACACACACATATACACTTGTAAAAGGGTATTCCATGAAGTCCTACAAATGTTGCTGGTGCTAGTGTGGCTTACTTGTTTTGTCACTGCGACTGCTGCTTCCTTTTCAACTGTACACAGGCACACACGCACACACTCACTTTATATGTCGTTGGCTGTATACATAAAAATTGCTTTCCTTTTTTTAATATTTTTGTTGGTTGTTGTTTTTTTTGTTTTGTATCTAATGGATTTATTTCATGTTTTGTTTTTGTTGTTGCTGTTGTGGTATTATGCCTTTGGCCTACATTTGTGCTGCTGCTGATTTTTTTTTTTTTGGTGATTTATATGCGTATCGCGTGTGCAACATTTTTGTGCCGGCATTTCTTTGTGTGTGTGTGTGCGTCCTTTTTTTGTATTTTTATTTTTTGGCAGCAGGTTTTTTCCACTCATTTATTTATTAGGTTTTTTATACATCATCTTCTTTTTCTTTTTTGGCTTGTTTGTTGGCTTTGGGTGTGTGTTTGTATGTTTGTTTGTATGTATATTTATAATGAATACTTGAATACTTCCTATTTGCTGAATTGGAATGGATTTTGTTTTGTGTTCCCTTTGGCATTTTGTTTTATTGATTGATGTGTGCGTGAGCGTGTGTATCCTTGGGAAATAAATATAGGTCAGCAAGTATCTATATGCGTATCTATATGTTAATGAATTTCCCAGAATCTGCACAAGTAATTAATGCTTGAAATATGATAAAAAAAAATAAATTTCCCGGAATTTACCCATTCATATGCAATCGTATGCCCTTTTATGTGTAAGTGAGTCACATTTCCTTTATAATTTCATAATCTTAAAGTTTTATATCTACATTTAGAAAACTTTGAAACGGAATTCCAGGGTTCACAATAATTTGTCTGCTCTTTCTTTCTTTGTTTATACATTATTTGCAATTAACTTTAGCTGAAGTTAAAAAGTCAAAAATCTCAAAGATTGTTGTTATTAATGAATGACTTATTTTTAATATTTCTGTTTATTTTTGTGGCTTAATAAATCGCTTTTCTTATCAGCTTATAGTATGTACTTATCATTTATGCCATGTACTATTGACTATACATATGCATAGATATTTATAACAAAAAATTTCATCATTAACTATTATCATCATGCAATGGCGTAAAAATTTATAACAAGTCATCATTATGTTTGCATACATAACAAACTAAGTAAATAAATAGGTATATGTAGTAAATATGTACATGTGCCTGAATTTTTATTATGGCATCAATCTGTCGTTCGTTGCCAATCTATCTATCTAACTATCTCCAGCAGTCTTGCATGCTTATCACTGCTGATACTAGTTCAAAGTTTCTGACGTGCGTATAAAGTTTAGAAATGGAATTGCTTGAAATCTGTACGTATGTGTGTAAACAATATCAATTCGAGCAAAGGCCAACAAAAAATGCCTACATTTAATATATTAATATAATGATTAAATTGTACTTCAACTGCCAATAATTTCGCTCTTACACTTTTCAAGCATTTTCAATGTGTCGATTTTTCTTCTTAGTTGCGGCATGTGAGTGTAAAATATTTGCTATAAATACAACCAGAACTTCAACCAGACAGATATTTTTTGTTTGGTCTATAGCTTTGGAAAATATATAGTGTTATAAAAAAGAATATTATTTTAAAAATAAACTACAAGAAGAATTTAGGTATACTTCATGAAACGCTGCGGCTGTTGTGGCAACAAGTGGGCCCAGGTTTTCATGTGAATTGTGCGCGTGTGTGTTTTTTGGCTGCTATGAATAAAATTAATCAAGAAATATTACATAAATAAGTATTTAGAATTTTTGTTTGTTTTCAAATTCAATTAACATCCATTTTTGAGACTGATGAGCAATTTTCTGAGCGCTTCCTTTTAATTTAAGGCTGAAATTATGGGGTCCGTATACATTACACACATTTCCGAAGTTTAATATGATTAAGAATAAGAGTGGTGACTTTTCTAAATGTGCCGTGCATCCGAATGTAGCAGTAGGATTTTTTCATTATATCAAAATGTTTGAAAATGTCAATTTTCATTCATAATATTACGTGAGAAACCAGTTCTAGTTTTTAATCATATCTTAAAAATATAAATTTCTTAGATTTGTTTTATTAGACTCTTGATCCGTAGTATAAATGCTTATGATTAGGACTAGAGCATTCGAAAGCACTATTAGGAACCTATAACCTAAAACGCTTCAATATTGTAGGTTGAACTGTCACCTAACAAAACTTGGAATTACATATAATGAATCATGCAGGTGTTGCAGAGAAGATAGAGAATGTGCGAAGCACATATTACGATAGTGGCACGCACTGCCCCCGCCCCAACAAATACCAGATGATAATTTCAATTCCATAGAATTAGAATCCATACTAAAACTTCTATTATAGGCTGGACTTATGGAAATACTATTAGTCCATGAAGGGGCACAATAGATCTCAAAGGACGCAGTGCACTACCCCAAAAATAATAATTACACTGTACAACGGCCAATAAGCTCAAGAGTACGCTGAACATGATGGAATTTTTTGTTTTTCTCTATAACGTCTAATTTTTTTTATAACGGCTTAAAAAAAATCATATAGGTATAAAAACACTGCACAATGGAATCGATCAAAAAGAAAAGCTCAAGAGTTTTGAAAGTTGATTCCATATATTTCGAGTATGCTGAACATGATGGCGTTCTCAGTTTTTCTCTATATCGTCTAAGTTTTTTTATATTGGGTTAAAAAAGAAACGTCCATAAAAATTTTTTTTATAGATATTTAACCAAACTTTAGGTTACTTAGTTTTGTTTTAACAGCCTTTAGAAGGGGCATATTTAAAGCGAAACTCCCTTTTTTTAATTAAAACTTTGCCAAAGGTTAATTTTTTATTATAAAAGCTTTATAATAGTCTATCTTACAGAAAATTATGAATATTTTTAGAATTTTTTAATGATTTTTTTAGTTCGTTTTAGAGCATCCGGAGCACGCCATCTACAAGAAAACTATGAAACAAAATTGAAAACAAACAATCAAAAGAAAATAATTTTAAGATAATTAGATGTATTACGGAATAAACAAAATTTTAAATCTATCTATCTATCGAATTTTTTTATACAATTTTTAAGTTTTAATTTTTTCGACTGGGGTAATGGGCATGTCACCTTAAACTGGAAAACACCAAACTTTTGGCATCTTTTATTAAATTTTGAGTGCCAAATAACCAAAAGAAAATTTAAAGATTGGTTAAATAGTGTGATCTAGTTAAAAATTATAGTGCCAAACAGTTTATTATAGTATAACACAGTTTGACTTCGTTTGCCTGTTTGACAAATACAAAAATAGTGAAGAACATTGTTGCTTTATTTCTTTCAAGAATTGATTAAAGTTGTGAACAAATTATAAAATAACAATAATAATTTAAAAATACTTAAGCAAACCAAAATCAAAAACAAAAAAAAGAAGATGTAAAATGGAAGTTAACGGAATGATTGATTTCCCATTCTTCGGTTTAGAAAAACTTATATTACAACAATACTTAAAAAACAAAAAAGTACTATGCTCTTCTTGATGAAAAGTTAACCAAAATCTATTTATAAATGAGACATTTTTTCCAAGTGTCTGAGGTCATAAAAACAAAATTCTTCACAACCCAATACACGTTCCCAATTGAGTACCATGTTTCTGAATTGATGATATGGCAAGAGTGTGTATATAATCAAATTTTTCTTCATCAGCATTGCTGGTAATGTCTTAATCATTTTAGAGCACATTCAATGAATATACGACCATAAATGAATGTGTCAAGCATCTGACGATCCGTTAAATAATGCTAGGTTCACTTGGTTAGTGAGAGAACACAAAACAAATTATTCTCATCATCTAAGTTTGTCATGGTTCGTACTTTTGTTTTACGTTTGGGATGTTCGCAATGTGTTTTATTTGGCGTCGTATACTCTACTTTATTAAAACGAACCTTCAAGGTTCGGAAAGCTCAAAAAGTTAACCCACGTAAAATAGCTTTATCGGAATCCATTATCGAAACTCAGTTACTTTTTTTTGTTGAACTGTTTTATATATGAATTGAAGTATTTTTTTACATTTATGCATTCCATAAGTAGACATTTGAATGTGGCATTAGACTAGAAAGTACTGTTTTTATTTATTTGGTTATTTAAATAAGCAACTTGAGCTCATTTTTCATTTTATCTTTTGTTATCGCAACAAAATTTTAATTGAACGCATATGAAAATGACAAGTGCATGAATTTTGTCAAGCACTTTCATTTTTTTTTTGTTGCTTATCAGTCTGGCAACATTTCTTAGATATTTTTTTTCTTTTTATGTTTTATTTGTACTTTAAAATCTTGTTGATAACAAAAAATAAATAAAGAAAGATAAAGAGAATATAACTAACAGAAACAGTACAAAAAAAAAAACTTTTTCATTTTGCCGTCATTTTCTTGTGCTTCTTCTTCGCCATATATATATTGCTTTTAAGCAATAACAACAACAATACCATTACAAACAAAGACGTCATCGTTGATGAGCATTAATAACATTATTATTTCTAATAAGTAATAATAGTAATTAATGACGTAGATATATATACACATAAGTGTGTGTTGGTTCTTTTTTTATTTTTACTTTTCAAATTATGCGGCCATTTCTTTCTCTTTTCGACCACTTTTCTTTCTACACATTTGTGGTTAGTAATTTTGGGGCTGCCTGCATCTCGATAGCATAATCTTGCAGACAGACAAAGAAACACTACTACAACAACAATGAAAATAAAACAAAAAAACTCATTTAATTAATAAGTAATATTATACATTTAAGCATTTTACAATTAGTACAGCAATCGTTAGTATTATTAAATATTTTTTTGTTTTTGCGTTGTGCTTTTTATTGTTATTTTACTTTGTTGCTTACATTTGTGTGTGTGTGTGTATATTTGCTGATTTCAGTGAAAAAGTCTCTGAAAATGTCTGGGTCAAAGTCTGTCTGATTGTGTGATAATTGCTGGTAGTGGTTGTTGTTGTTTTGCTGTATTTGGATTCCATTTATCTACTGGAATATTTTTTCTTCTATTTTTTTTGTTGGACTGTTAATTTTGTTTTTTCACGTTGTTGTTGTTATTATTATTGTTATATATGGTATGACTGTGTTTATTGTTGCTGTTGTAGTGGTTGTTGTTGCTGTTCTATCGATAAAGTGTTCTTGGCATATACCTACGCCATTTGAAATATTTTGTTTTATTTTATTTTGTTTTTTAATATAAAGTAAATAATTGTTTACTGATTTGAGAACGAATATGCATATGAAAATAGATACGCCGTCATTTATAAATATAGAGAGAGAGAAAGGAGCGCAGTGAGTGGCGTGTGTCTGTGCATGGGAAGTGCGAAAGAAAGAGAGAGAGGGATACAGTATACAATGAAGTATTATTTGAATCCACGCGCAAATATTAACAATTAAAAAGAAAAGTATGACAGTTTTTAATCCCTTCACAACGAATTCGCTAGAGACAAGTGTTTTTTGTTTCCAAAGAAACGTAAACTCAACATAAATATTAAAACGAAGATAGAAGACAGTATATATTTAAGCAAATGAATTCAAATCCATATCTATAGATACGCCTACCGAAATGGAGGAGCACAAAGCGAATTCATATTTGAATATGGATTTAATATTCGTAGTTTGCGAGAATAGTGGGTGAAAAGATAGCGTCATTAAGGGAATATGTTAGCTTTAGGGCATCATTGAGCATTGTCTGATTTTTATATGCATATACATAAGTATTTTAAAGGTTGTAATGTGTAAAAGAAAGGAATCTTAGCGGAGTGAAATGGTGTCTTAATCACTCACGTGTCATCAGTAGCGGGAGTGACGGTGATTGGATAAGCATGGCATGGCGAGAAATTAAATTTTTTCTGTCAACTTCTGTCAAAAGGAATTGATCACGTTGATTTATTTGTTTCATTATTTTAGAGTTTTTTTGGAGGATACATAGTCTGAAGATAAAATTTCAATTGCTTTATTGTAGATGTGAATTGCTGGACTGTATTTATGCGCTCTTAAAGAAAACTCTCTCTCTTTCTGCATATTTCTTTATTTTTCTATCTATTTTTTTCTCTTTCTCGCTCTCTCTCTTTTCCTTTATCTCAGGCTTTAATCTCAATTTTTAATCCTTTATGCAAACAATTAACTGAATTTATGTGAACGAATTCATATTGCGATTAACACTCTCGAAAGAAATTTTCACTATATCCGAATGAATAGTACGAATAGTTTGAACTAAGTTTGATTTTATATACTTATTTTGGAACACTTTTTTTTACAGTAACTTCCAGTTAAATCTATCAGTTCTTGATACACAATTAATATGGGCGCTGAATCAAATTTTTATAAGTGTATATAAGTTAAATTAAGAAAAACTTTTTCTTTGCTGCTCAAATCAATTATGTTGGATGCATTTATGGTACGTATATAAGAATAATTCATATAATTCATTAAAATGGTATAAAAAAGTATTTAAAAACATGTGCAAATTATGTTCATATATTCATATGCACAAGTATGTAAGTAAATATGCACTTATTTGAAATAGCTCAACAACTGAAGCTCAGGTGAATGCCACAATTGGTGCTGGTTGCTATTTTCTTTCATTTTTTCTAGTTGTTGCTGGAGGGTATTTAAAAAAGGAATTGCCAGCGAAAAAAATACGCTACCATGCAGCAGCAACATATGTGCACAAAAAAATATAAATTTTAGCGCAACAAAAGGAACAGACAAGCAAAAAGTTGCTACTTGCACAATGTATATACATATACATATGTTTGTACAGGAGTAAGCTCCTCTATGCCATTTATATTTTGTTGACTACTGTTTTTTTGTTTTTTCTGTTTGAAGTAATAGCAGCAAAACATACTGGCAATAAAACAAAACATACTCTGCAATGCAGATTAATATTATTATTATTATTTTTTTGCGGTGTAATGTTTACGTATCTTTGGAATTAATCGCACTGTTCTTTCTCCTTTTTTCTCCTTTTTCTATTCTTATTTTTTTTGCTGTTGTTTTTGTTGTTGCTCCAAAAGACAATACACTTTAGCTACATGTGCGTGTGCATACATTTGGCGGTGTGTGAGAGAGTGTATTTTATGAGTACAGAATACTTGGGTGAGGAGTTGCAGTGGCATTACTCGCAAACAAATTTATATATATGAACATATTACACTTGGCAACACTACTGCTACTCTTCTACTATACTACAACAACTAACTACTTTGACACGGACACATAGAATTGAATAGTTTTTCTGTTTACATACAAAAAAAAAAGTGATAAATAAGAAAAAATGTTTGCTTGCGCATGTGTGTATGAGTGTGACTATCATGAATATAAACAAAAACAACACACATTTGCAGAAAGCGAAAAAAGAAGACAAAAAACGAAGCAATAGCAGAAGCGGCAATGGCAGCGGCAACAGCAGCGGCAACGGCAACGGCAGAAGAAGAAGTAAGTAAATTGTGTTTCGCCAAGAACGTATGGGTATTTACGATGAACATGTTGGTTGCTTTCTTGCTTTTGTTGGTTTCATGTGTTGCTGTTGGTTGCCCCTGTTGCCGTTGCTCCTGCTGCTGTTGGTGCCTAACACGCTTACGCATGAGTTCATTGAACGGAAGTGATTTGCGTACCTCCTTCTATGTAGGTAGGTAAGAGTATGCTGTGTATAGAGGAAAAGGCAGTTAGGCAATAGTATATAACATATGTTAGTTTATATAAGAACACACAAACAATATACAAGCATACATACATACCTACATGCATATGTAAAGATATGCGTTGTATATAGTACCTACATGTATTTGAATATGTTTTATATATGTATATTTATGTGAAGAAATGCTTTATGTTACCGCGGCACATTTAACTTGAAAATGTGCTTTGTTTGAAAGTACACACACACACATGCATACATATGCAAGTAATAGTTGTTAGAAGAAGAAAAAAAAAGACTTTTTTTTGCATTATGGTATAAAAAAGAGGAAGGTACTTGCTACAAATGGCTGTTCGGCAGTTAGTTGCTGTTGGTGCAATGCAACTACTACAACTGCAATCTAACAAACAATGATTTCTATTGAGCTTATAGGTGCATAAATGTAGTTTCTCTATGGAGCTGTTTGCGCTATAATTATGACCACATAACAAAAGCAACAAAATAACGCGGTGGTTATAAGTTATTTACATTCATATTACATACTTATTTTTGCATGAATTCATGCTAATGTGGTTTATTATGGTCATTTAATACAAATGCATTTTTAGTGGTTAGTACTTGTATTGTACTGAAGTGAATTGGAACGTGAAAAATACGTGTGTGTAACTAATATTTTCTGATGCGTATAAGCTTATTTGTATGTGCCTATTCAGCAGGTTTAGTTTAGATCTAATAGTATCAGCTCCATTCGACCACATCAAAATACAGAAACTTTTATGAGATTGGCGAGAAAATACTACTAATAATCTTAGGCAAGTGAGGCTTGTTTTAAGATTCTCAAAATATTTCAGCTCTAGCCATATGCTGTCGTGAGCTGGATAATTTTGAAAAAACCTCTAAAAACCGACCACCTATTTTTTTTTTCATGAGCACCTAAATAATAAACAAATTATTAGCAATGAAGATAGATAGATAGATTGAGAAGTATAAAGTCTTTTGAAAAGGACATGAAAAAGGCCACCAATTAATGCGAAAATACCATGTCAGATGTCATGTTTCATAAGGTTAAGTTAGGTTGGAGTGACTGTCGAGAGACACATTTAGGCCTGAACGGCCAATTGTGATACCAAATAGTTGGGCCTACACTTTAACGTCGATTCCGAATGGCGGTGTGGCAATTTTTATTGGCTAAGTGGTTTTGCCATTACCAACCAAGGTGTGTACTTGTACACTACATAAGAAAATTATGAAAATTAACCACCAGACGAAGACGGGAGTCGAACGCAAACTATCGAAGACGTCCATGTTTCATAAAGAGTGTACACATTTTTACTATATAAACTAATATAAGAAATAATCATTCATATAATTACGATCTGCTTTTATTCAAATTTTGTAGGATGAGATCGATCTCCAAGCAAAACATACACACACTGAATTGATTTCAGGGTGGGGTTCAAGGGTAGGAAGGTGATTTGCTTTTCATTTTTGAAGCAATAAAAAAATTAAATCCTCGCGCTCCCCTTTCCACGTTCTTTGGACCCCTTACCGATTTAAATGACTATACAAATTTATATGAAAGGAGAGACCTGCAAGCAAAGGGCTCTCTTTTTCATGAATGTCAGTTTGATTTGATGTAGGTAAGTATACGCAGTACACAGACACACACACATACACTCAGAAAACATTTGTTTTATTGATCAATTTAGTATTGAGTTGCTCTCACTCAACTGAAAAAATGTTCAAAAAATTTTACAATTCAATATTACAACATACAAAAGATTATTTTATTCTATTTTAATCAAATAGATGTTTGTTGTGTCATCGCATTTAAATATTTTTGTGTTGCACGTATGTAAAAAAGATAAGAAGTCTGGCAGCATTAACAAAAATATCACCAGTGTAGTTATATAATTTTAGAAATTTATTGCACTGTGAGGCAACGGCGAAGACAAAAATTTTTATTTTATTTTATTTTACATGATATTATTGTTGTTGGAGTTGTTGATGAGGAAAATAACGCAAAAACATATTAAAATCAATATTTTTGTTTTTTTTTTGTTTATAAAAACATATTTATTATAAAGTTGACAATGAAATGTTGTTATTTTGTGCTCTATTATATATGTATATTCCTTTTTCCTGTCTATGTCTATCTCTCTCTCTCTCTCTCTCTCTGTATCTCATCGTACTTTCATATGGTATGCCTGTCTGATTTTTGTTATTGTGTACATAAACTTAATAACTTTTCGTAGGCATTTAATATTATAAAATATATTTATTTTTTGATTTTAAATATTTCTAATAGTTTAGCTGCCTATGCTGTTGCCATTGTTGTTGTTGCTACAGCTGGAATTTGTTCGTGGGCTGTTCTGCTATGTTCTGTCATTGTTGTTTGTGTGTTTATGTGACATTTTGTGGTTTGTTGCTGTTGCTTATTTTTAACTTAGAATTTTTTAATAATTTTCAATAGACAAGACAAGACAAGAAAGCGGAAATAAACTCAAATCGTTTTTAAATTTCAAAAATTTCAATTAACAAAAAACAAGCAAAAAAGCCAACGAATTGTAGGGAATAGAAGTTGCAAATTGCGGTTTATGTACATTTGTACTGTAGAGGGCCTACACAGTTCAGCGGTCGTAGTTCTCTGAAATGTTAGTATGGGACTGATCAAAGCTTCTAGGTCTTAAAGTCTCAACTAAGCACTCGCTTTCTCCAAGTTAGACATTTTTTTTCTTAAATTATTAACCAAACTCTTGCTGCTGGCTAAAAATGCAAAATCATATAGAAATCAGTGTTGCCTTGTCTCACATATTTAGTATAGTTTTAATAAAAACCCAATTAAATAAAAAGTCAACTTTGACACTTAATAAAATTCGAGAATTGTGTAGGTGGAGGCAAAGCACATTAAGAGAAAATAACTAATTAAATAAACTGAAAAAGTTTGAAAATATTAAAATTAAGAAATTTTTTCGTGTTTTAGTTTTATTAGATTCCATTAAAAGGTTATTAATTTTAATAGCTGCATACATATTTTTATTTACTACCATTATATTTTTATGTTTTTGCTTTTATTTGAAGTTATGCAAACTTACGTTTTGTTTATCTTGTTGTCTGTCGCAGGTTGTTGGCTGCTGTTGAATTATCGATTTAATCATAAAAATTTCTATTGAAGTTTGGTTGGAAACTTTACTTATTCACACGATTGTTAGCGCATTTATTTATGTTTTAATATTTATGTACTATTTTTTTCAGTTTTTGCTTTTAATTTTTTATTTAAAATAAAATGATAATAAACGAAAGCAACGACGACAATGAGAATTGTGTTGTTTTTTCTGTTGTTTAAATTTTTCCAATTTCTTTCTATTTTTGGGTTCTACTATTTTGTTGTTTTTGCCTTCTTTCCTGCTGATTGTTGTTGTTGATAAGTTCAGCTTTTCTTTTTTTTTTTGTCTGTCTGCCGTCTGATTTTATATGATTTATTGCAGTTATTTTGAGGTATAATGCTGTGTGATTTACTAATTCTTTTGTATATATTTTTGTTTTTAATCTTTTTTTGTTTTACAATTAAATATTATATTATTTTTTATTACTTTGTGTTTTTATTATATTGTGTGGCGTAGGAATGATTGAAACAGGAACGTTTTCTATTAAATTTTGTTTGTTTGTTTGTGTGTTTCTAATTTTCTTCAATGTAGTTATTTAATTCACGTATGTAGATGCGTTCATGTCTTTTTTCTTTGCTGATTGCTGGATAAGTATTTGATATTTATTTTCATTTAAGCTTTTATTAATTTTTCTTTTCATTTATTTTGTTTTCATTTTGCTTGGTTTTGCTTTGTTTTCAAACTTGAGTTTATTCTAACTCGTTTTCTCTTTACAATATGAAAAAACGAAAAAAATCTATACTTAGTAAGAAAAATAGCTATAAAGCAATGAATGATGAAGAAGTAGATGAGGAAAAAAGTAATTTGCACATTATTCGCAGCACATTCACAGTATCAGTCATTCAGTCAGTCAGACTTTGGTTTCTCTGGTGATGTGGTGGTGGTGGTGATGTTGATGGTTGCGGTGGTGGTTGGTGGCACATACCAGCTAACAAAAATAACGAGATTTCGTTTTGTTTTTCTTTCTTTTGTTACGTAAAATAGTAAATAAAATGCACATACAACATAACACACTAGAGCAGAGCACAGCGAAGCAGAGTAGCGAAGAGAGTGAAACTCACAGAGCAGCGAAAGAGCTGGTATAAAAAAATATACTATACTACACACGTAATGTGTACGTTTGCTTTAAGATTTTTGTTTGTGTGTATGTTGCTTAGACGGATACGTTTTTCTTTTATTATGTTGCCTTGTTTTACGAGTATTTACTAGTACGATAACGTCTGCTAGTACAACCGACACGGCTGACAATCATTTGGCGACTGACGAGTGACAAGTTTCGATGTTCTTTAGGTTGTTCGTTGGGCTGGTTGGGTTGTGCACATATAAACTGTTGTCTGTGTTCTGTAGTTTTTGTTGTGGTTGTATGAGTTTAAAGTTTGGAGAGCTTGCAGTACGCAGATGAGATTATCGTCACGATGACAGAGAGGGAGAGACAAGGATAAAGAAAGAGAGAGAGAGAGAGAGAGAGAGTAGACATTATTTGTGTGACGTACAAATGCACAAATGCTCGCACGAGTAATTTACAACAGTGAAAATACTATACAAACAAGGCAAACAAAGTCTCTATTTATGGTGGTGCTGATGGTTGAGCAAGAGAAACAGTGAAACAGGATGAAGGGGCAATGACGTAACGGCCAGTCGCACTCAAACTCTCAATATTTTATCGCTGGCTGCTGCTTTAAGATATAGAGATAAGGATTACATAGAGCGCATAGCAAGCAGGCCGTGTACACATGCACACACATACATATATTGTATATATGTAACCAGAGAGACACCAAAAGATTATATTGCGTGTGTATGCCGAATATGTTTAGTGTTGAGTTGAGTTTTGAGTTTGGAAACGAACAGAGGAGGAAAGCGCGGCTTGAAGTAGTAGAAGAAGAAGAAGAAAAGCAGAAAATTTGTACGACGCAAACTGTGTCGCTGTCGCTGAAAATGATGTTGATGATGATTGTTTTATAGTTGCTGCTGCTGCTGCTGTTGTTGTTGTGATGATGATCAAAAAAGTTTTTTTCATTGTTGCTATTTTACTGCAGTCATGTTGGTGGCAGCTGCAAGCAGCAAGCGTTGTCAACGTTCATTTGGTTCGTTTCATTCGTTGGCGGCGTGTGTTTTGTTACTCAAAAACCACCAGCAACAACAACAGCAGCGTTTGTCAGCGTTTCTTTTGTTTTTAGTTTTTCTTTTGTTAAAATTTTATGTATAGTAGTTTAAAACAAAAACCTTTTCTTTAAACTACTTGCTTATTTTATGGTAAAGACAAATTTTCCCATCATCGATTTTTTTTATTTGTTGTTTTGCGAGAACTATAACAGTTTTTCGTCAGTATTTTGCAAAATTTGTAGCGTTTTTGTTTATCTATACATAAGTTTCACTTTACCTTTATTTTTAATTGTTTTTTTTTTGGTTTATTTTCTTGAATATTATTCAACGATAGGTCTTTAAAAATATTCAATTCAACTAAAAGATTTTGCTAACACAAAAGGCTAATTGCTTTTTTCGTTTTTCAACTTGAAGCGATAAAGTTCTATAGAACCGATTTCGTTCTTTTCACTTTGCTGTCTCTTGAGCAACTGAATTTTGTATGTTCAAGTTGCCTACACTTTAACTTTACGACGAATCGACGAAAATCGCTGTAGTCGTCGTGTTCATTTTTCATTTCAGTCGTTCATGTGAGTAACGCGTGCTTTTTTGCTTTCATTGTCGTTATTGTGATTTGGTGTTTTAATTTATATGTATGGGTGCAGATAAATTCGCTCGGAAAGTCGTTACTCACTCAGAGAGTAATGGATATGTATGTGTGACTGTGTATCAGAGAGCGCACAAATGCATTCACGTGCATGTGTGTAGTTGTAATGTAAAATGCAATGAAGAAAAGAAAATGTAGGCTGACATTTGCAATCGGACGTTTTTAGATTTGATAATATTAATAGTTTAAAAGTTTAGGGATTGGGAATTTAGCACTAATTTGATGTTTTTTTTTTTATTTAAGATGCATTTAATTAATATCTAGTCGTATTAATTATAAAAACATATGTATTCCTATATACAACAAAATATTATGCACAGGTATCTGTCTGTCCCTTCGTCTGTCCGTCTGTCTACCACACACATACACAGCAACAGAAGTATGTGTGCTCTCATACAATACTAGCACGTGCAGCGCAAAGTAAAAATTTATTCTTACGCTCTCAATTTTAGTTATACTTGCTCTCTTTCTCTCAGTATTAAAAATGTTGCCAACATAAAGTTATCTCAAAACATATGAGCTTTAACTCATTTTGAGATTGTAATACACACACATAAAAAGCACTTCCTTAAACAAATGCGTGTGTGTATGTTTGTGCATGAGAGAAGCATAAAAATACGGCGAATTCATAAGGAAATGCAAGCTGGAGCATAACCTGACTTCTCTCTGCATTCAAGTGTAATGCAATACAAAACCAAAAAAAATGAGAGTAGAGAAAAATTTTTACGTTCTGCATTACATATTTAACAGTGTGAGCGAAAAACTACACCATTTGGCTTTTGCATTTTTTAATGACATATGAAAAAGTACTTATTAGAGCAGCGATGGCCACCTACACATCAGCGCTGTCGAAGGTACTCCGTACTCCGCTCAAATCTGAATCCTCTGGTCCTCCTCAATTGGAAAAAAATCTTGGGTTGTATGCAAAATAAAAGTAAATCAAATTAAATGTATTTTGTTGGGTTATTTTCGTTTCGTTTCTGTCTGTTAAATATTTGTTACTATGACTAGCTCTGTTTTATTTGTCGCTGGGTTAATGCCGAAATTCAAAAGTTCTTATTCCATTTCCGGAAATTTTTGCTTGTCTTTGTGTTAATGTTTGTAATTTTTAGCAGTTGAATTCAATAGAATATTTAATAAGTATCAATAAATCAGTAATGAATTTATTTTATTAAATTAGATTTGAAACCGCGGATTATACGAAGTGTTCTTGATACAAATAATTATTGAAAAGTACAAGCTCATTTTAAAACAAATTAATAAATTACGTTGGATGTTTTCAGATTTCTGGTAAAACTAACAAAAAAAGATACTGCACCAGTATCTGATTTTCCTAAAAAAAAAAGGAAATGCTGATGAATTTTGGTGTGAAATTTTTCATTTAAAGAATGCTTCAAATGAAAAAATGTTTTCAAAATTGGAAAACTTATTGGGCCAATTTTAAGTTTTCCACATAGCAGTGCGGTGGCAGAACGAATATTTTTCAATTGGAATCAACAAAAGACAAAAAACGAAATTGATTACTGACTCCAACAGTCAATACAGTAATGATTGTGAAGGAAATGCCACAAAAAATTGTACATCCAACTGGGTCCCTTCCATTACATACAACTTTTTTATGCCCGGTTTTGCAAAGAAGGAAGAAATGTTTATTTTAATTTTTTAATCTTTACTGTCTTTTTTATTTTTATTGACTAATATTAATACTTAATATTGAATCGTTTGTTTCCAACGAAGGACTGTTTTATTTTTATATGAATTTGTATATTTGTCATATCTTTTAGAGCTTGAAGTATGACTGAATTTGTAACAAAAAAGTTGTGAACAAAAAATTGTATTTTTTCTAATAAAATTTCTAAACATTAGTGGAACTGTTAGCAATTATCTAAGTAAGCAATACTTATTTGAAAGCTTTTTATAAATTTTTAAAAATTCCTCTCCTGTAAAGCAAAATCCATCATTTGAAAGGAAAAATTCCTCCTTTTAAAATTTTCAAAACGACAGACTGCTACACATACTGATTGATCGGCTAAGCTCTTTTTCTAGGGAAATTTATTATGCTCTTGAACACACGTGTCACTCTTTGGCCAACACTGCTTTAGAAAGAGATGGAAATGGAGAGAGAAAATGTTAAAGATAACAATTTTTTCAACGGTGCGTATGAGTAATTTTCCATGAACATTATTTTAATTTACATTTATAGATATTTATTTGATAAATACCTAACAACAAATACAATTTTTACATCTTCTATGCGTTGTTTCTTGTGTCTGTTCCCCTTTCTCACTGTCATTGTGTTAATGAATTGACACATTTTATCAGAAATATGTTTCCTCCTTTACCTCCTGGCAGTCGCGCCGTTTTGCAGGTGCGGCATTTACTTACTGTCTGCCTGAGTAGCGCCACTCAGACAGATTTCTTACTAACAAAAAATTAGTTTATAAATAAAATTAAACGATTTGTTTGCTATTCAAATTTTTTTTTATTTGCATTCTTCTTTTCTTTAAACATATTTTTTGTTGCCATTCTCGTCGACGATACAGTAGTTGATACTGTTTTAGTTGTTGGTGTTGTTGACGACTTGGCTTATCTAATAGGCGTAAATTAAATTTATCATCATGAGCACGTTAATATATAAACAAAGTGTTATCTTTGACTGTGTCTGAGCAGATGATATATTTGTATGTATGTATACTAAAATGACTCGCGTCCCATATACAAAAAAAAAATGGATTTGTTGTACACCTCTGAAAAGAAACCTCGGCTTATTTTAGCTTTAGCGATTACCGTTCGTGACCTTAACCATCTTGAAAAAACCTCTTAAATTCTCATTATCTCGAGTACGCTAGCAGATATAAAAACAATTTTCATGAACCCTAGAATTAATGTATAACAGGCTAAATTATTATTATAATTTTAATTTGCCCCAAAAAGAAGTAAAATGAAATCAGCTGTTCCGATTTCAATGCAAACAAATCGCGACTATATGTGGGTACCTTAATTTAAATGTTGTTAATACTTGAAGGTTGATTAGATCTAAAATACTTAAATGCAATCAAGCCTGTAGTTCATTATGAGTTTATACGTTTAAGTTGATTGACATTGATAGCGTTTTAAAGTTCCTACATTTTTTTTTTTTAACAAAAGTGAAGCTCAAGTAAAAAACTATTTTTTGTTACTTTGTCATTTGATGAATTGTTATCAATTCTACTGAATGTTTTTGTTATTTTATTGCTTAAAGCTCATAATTACTTCCGGAGAAATTTTAATTTAAACAAAGATTATATTCTCACTTTGTAGCTTAGTGTAATCCGTTTATAAACATTTCCAATTAATTTTAATGTTATTATGATATTTCATTTGGTTTTATCTCACTGATGTTTTTTGTTTGCTGTTGGTTTTCGCTGTATTTTTTTTTGGTAGTATTGACTAATGTAGCGCAGCGCTCTTTGTTAAATTACTGTTGTTGCTTTATTTGGTAACTCGTGGCCAAATGTGGTGGTATCAAACATGATGCAAGAGACTTGAATTGAAATGATGAAGTGTTAATTAAGTGTGTCTGACAGTAGTCTGAGTTTACTTAGCTATATATTTACTAATAAATTCATAATGGCCTTGTGTATGTATGTGTGTGAATGAGTGTGCATGTGATTCTAGGCCATGATATATAGAGGTATTGGTAATACTTTTATATAAATATGTAGTATGTTTTCATAATTTCTGCTACGTACGTATGAGTAACATTTTTATTCTGTGCATACCCTAAGCATATGAGAATGAAGTAATGCTTGAGCTTTTAATGCATGTAGTAAATGACATAAGCTTTTATATAAAACGTTGTCAAAAATTGGTAGAATTTTTACAACAACGAAGTGAGTAAGTGACAAACAATTGCGGTCATTTATAAAACTGACAGTGACAAAATGACATACAGTTACATACTTATGTTGGGCAGCTAAACAAATTTACTTATAGTCAGATATTGGAGATAGACAGATATACCGGCTAAAAATTAAAAAGAACAGACAAAAAGAGAACAGAGAACCGAAAGACTTATTAGCCAAATTTCATTTACAAACATAAATAATTGTGGAATATTGTTCCAATATTTTAGAATCTTTCTGAAGGTTAAGGCTAGTTATGCAGTTTGGAACGAAAGAAAGTTAACGCTCAAAGTTCGAAATTTGAAAGTGCTGCTGAAATGGCTTAAAAAATTTGGATTTAGAACTTAATAACTGGAGTTTTTTGTATCAAAGTAAATTGGCGTTCAAATTTGATGGAAAAATTATAGGCCTTCTGGTTTCAGTCCATCAGTAAAAAAGAATGCCGATGAAATAAGCGCTTTTTCAATGATTTAAACGATTCGATCTTTGAATCCTTTTTACTGAAGTTAGTTTGGTGTAGCCGGAATTGATTTTCAAGGTAGAAATTAGGTTTTCGTCTGAACTTTATGAAGCCAACCACCTAAAATTTTTTAACCAAAAAGTAACAAGATAATATTAAAGAAATAACAAATATAAGAATGTAAAAGGCAATTCAATGAAATTTGTTTTTTATTTATAACCTTCGGGTTCAGTCAATACTTAGGTCGCATACTTGAAGCCGCAAATTGGGATTTTCTTGTATTTTTATAGAATAGCCACTATCCCTCTAGTTTCAGTCTATCGATACAATAACATTATTATTTTTATTATTATTATTAATTAATAGGATATTTACATCGTCAAGGACTTTTAGCAGTTCTATAAGTCCTATCCCTATTAGAAAATTTAGTACTTCACCTACTTCTAGAGATTTCAACATTCCATCTAGTATTTGCTTATCACTCAAATGTTTCTTCCTATTGAACATAAATGCAGGACACAGCCCTAAATAATGTTTTGAAGTTCCTACACCTGTTTTCATTCTCTTCAGGTGATACTAAATAACCTATTTTTGATACTTTTTCTCACAACTAACTTGTATAGGAAAGAGTTTTCTAACGTAGGTACTTGCATATATATTATAAATGCAAATATAATCACAAATATGCAACAAGCTCTGCAATCACAGAGAGATTTACATAGACAGTAGTAGCAGTAATGAAGTAGCTGCAACAATGAGTGCATTCAGAAGGTACAGCTGTTGCGCAACTGTGACGTGTGCGTCTTCTGAATGTTCCATGGAGCTGTTGGCATTTCGAATCCATTTTTTCCATCATATTATATTTCTGCTCTTTCGGGCCAACATGTTGTCTCAAAAGACCTGCGCAGTCTATTTTTATTTATCGGCGGTTTGGCGATTTTTAGACGGTACCTGGTAGCCGATATTTCCCTTTGTTTCGGCGGCTGATATAAAAATACTCGAATATAATATTTTAAACAATCCTATTATAAGCAAATTTATTTGTTTAATGTTATTCAATTCATATTATGAAGTTTGTCGTTCATTTGTACTGTGAGTACGGCTTAGCCGATAAATCACGGCCAACAAATAAAAACAAAGTGGCGACGAGAAATTGACTGTAAGCCGCAGGTTTCTGGCTTATAGTTAAAAACATTTATATATTAGGAGTATGAATGTATAAACTCGTATTTTTTTCGTAATTTGGACATTTATTGTGAAAAAGTGATTGCAAATTTATTCTGTAAAGTATTGCCCATCGTTAGCCACAACCTTTTCCCATCTTTCTGGTAGCATACGGATTCCGCGTCGAAAGAACTCCTCATCTTTTAGGCTATCCACGAATCGACCCTTTTTTTGAGTTCTTCGAAAGAACGGAAGTGCTATTCAGCCAGGCCATGTGTCATCGATCGGAACAAGTGGTAATCAGAAGGAGCAATGTCTGAAGAATACGGCGGGTGGGGTAGCACTTCCCATTTCAGCGTTTCCAAGTATGTTTTTACTTGCCTTGCTACATGCGGCCGAGCATTGTCGTGCTGAAGAATAATTTTGTCGTGTCTATTCTCATATTCTGGCCTCTTATCCTTTAATGCTCGGCTCAAACGCATCAATCGTAGTCGGTAGCAGTCGCCAGTGATCGTTTCATTCGGTTTCAACAGCTCATAATACACGACACCTTTCATATCCCACCAAATATTCGACATTTTCAGCTATAGTAAAACACTTTTGTAAAATTATGAAAATTATTTGACAGATCAATTTTTATAGTATTTTTGGCGCTCTTCGAGATAGAATAGCTGTCAATGTCAAAAAAATGGCGCGTATGATAGATATGAAGTTAGTCACAATTACGAGTTTATACATTCATACTCCTAATATAAGAAAATATACAGTTTCAATTCAATATACAATTGGCGAGTGTATTTAATAATAGATAGCTTATATTATTTTTGTCTTTGATAAAATTAAAATTTTTTCACTTTTTTGTTTCTCAAAAAATAAAACAGCTGTTTCTCAAAAATTTGCCAAATGATCCATCATGCGATTCAGAAGAAACAAAATGTACATATGTAGCAAAAGCGAATTTAATCTCAAAATGTTGAGCCTCCGGTGTGTCTTCATAATGCAACCAATATTAAAATTTTCGATAAGGCTACAAACGCATTCACGCTTCATATACATGCATACATAGATACATATCAGTCTTCCCTCTGTCCGTTTATACATACACACTCACACACATATATTGTATGTGACACTCCTCTTTTATAACACAGAACAAGTAAAAGTCGTCAGAAACAAGTAAAAATCTCCACAAATGCAAAAATGTCAAAGCGACAGATGAATTTGCAACATTAGCAGCAGCGGCTTCAGCATCAGCGTGCGATTGTAATTTATATGTGTTAATGCAGCTGACTTTTTCCTCTTTTACTTGCCGGTTACATTACTATTGCCCCCCCCCCCCAACCCCCCGCTGCTACTGTTGCTATTCTTGATAAGAAAATTATTTCGCAGACTTGTGTCAGACAACAAAAGAAATTATATTTTTATTTTTAGCATTTTTGCTAAAAGCTAAAAAAAAATAAGAAAAAAGAAGAAACGAAACGACAAATTCATAGAAATGTGTTTTAGATGCGCGTTGAAAATGATGCCGAGGAAAACAATCACATACACTCAGTTTTTGGCACAAAAACTCACGCACACTCACACAGAGACAAACGCTCTTATGTACACATGTGAGTTCAAAATGTTGAATGATCGAGTCTCGTTCGTCGACAAAAAGTCTAGCTGAGTTTTCAGGCAAAACGTAGCGTAGGACCGTCGAATAATTTTATTTTGAAATTAGGGAAATGGTATCGATGCAATACTCATTTGAAGTATCGACCGAAAAGTATGGGGTACTCAAAAGTATCGACATAAATGCATTCTTGCAGCTTGTCTAGAAGTCTAATGTAGTAAAGTTAAAAAAAAAGTAATCACTTAAAAAAATTTAAAAATTCTTCAATGATTATTTTAAATTGTGGATTTCAATGTCACTTTGGCAAACTTCTTTAAGTTTGAATGTAATAAAAATCGAATCGAATGATTTACCTGCCAATTCAACAAAAGCTTATAATTGAATGAAATTTGAATATAATACACGCCGACAAAGCGCTGACTGAATGTAAATACAATGAGATGATGACGTATAAAAACCACCAATAAAATGTAACATTCTCAAAGAGGCGACAATTCCAGGGAAACCCACAACAAATAAGCACCGCCACAATTCCCCACAATAGGCTCCAATAAGTCTGGCTACACATACATTACACACGTATATATGCACACATACGTACATACATACATATAAATCTGAGTTTATATATAATTAAGGAGGGATAATGTGAAGAGCGAAGACTTCGTCTCTTGTTGCAAGCAGCCAAACAAAGAACGTGCGGTGAGTGTTAATTACCAAAAGGTTTTTGTTAAATCATGAAGAAGAATAATGCCAGCGTCAATGAGTGCCAGAATTGGTGATGGTGTTGGTGATGATGATGAATGATGTGTCCGTGCGTGCGTATAACCAAATCAACAAATGCACACACACACATTAGAAGCACACGAAAGATAACAACAGAATTGAAAAAATGAAAACGTAATTATTAAATAATCAAATTAACACTATAGAAATTCCAAGAAATTTACACACACTCAAAACAACAATCAACAATTATTATATTATTATTATTATTGTTGACGGAAGGTAACAACAGCAATAATGTGCTACATTGTGCCAGATGAGTTGTGCAACAACACAATCGAATTTTAATTTTGCAGCACTCGCATATTGCAAATGGAATGGCACATTCACATTGCACTGCAGTTATAGTCTTCATGCAACACATGACATCGGCCCAGCTATCAATCATCAATTTTACGAATTGCAAATATGCTTGCAACAGCAACAGCAAATGCCAGCAGCAATGCAAGTAACGTGCAACAAATGTAAATTGCAAATACACATGAATAATAACTGCAGCTGCTGCTTGTTTTTTTGTTGTTGTTAAGCATGCATAGTTATTTGTTGTTGCTACTGTTGTTGCTGCTGCTGCCCATCAACAAAACAGATACATACATACGTTTTTATATATGTACGCATGTAATCAAATGCCATGCGATATGCGCATGCGCAACAACGCCTACCTGCAGCAACACACTCCACGCTCTTTCGCTCATCAATTTAATTTACACATCGTTTTTCTTTCATGTGCATCTATCTATCTGCTACACTCAACTAGTAAGTACCTACTTTGTTTTTGTTATTGCTGTATTAATGATTATTGCAATTGCTCTATTTTTGGCTAACCTCTTTCTAAAGTTCAACTACAAATACAAAGAGCCAAACAAGAAAAATTGAGTTCATTTACTGCGTGGCAAGTGGTGCTCATTCATGCAGCTGTAATCAAATTTCAATGAACTTTCAATCACAATTCAACCACAAAAACAACAACAAGTTGGTGATATAGAAATGAAAATGAGTGTATGTTGTTAGAAGTAGCAAATTGTCGGTCGGTCAACCACATTTCACTCTATTCACACACACAAAATTCGCACGCTTAAATCCATTCCAGTGCGATTTTTACGATGATGCTTTTATGCGCAGCGCGCTGTCATCAAGCAAATACTAATAATCATATTTACACTTATGTATGCAATTCACCAGCGTGACCAAGGAGGGGAGTGGGGGGGAGGGGTGGCGGAGGTGGAAAGTTTCAGGATAAAATCTCCTCCCCTCTTGACGATAAATATATCATACATTATGATTATTGCTCTTGAGTCAAAAGACTTTAAAGGAACGAAAACATTGAAACCCCCCGTAAATAATCTCTGGATCCGCTAGTGATGTACTTCAAATTTTTTGAGTACATAGAAATTTTATGCAGCAGAGCAGCAGTCATAAAAATTACACAAAACAAATAACAATAAAAATATGCTGCAAAGAGACAGTGTTGACAACACACCCATACTAATAATGGGCGCCACTGTTGCTCTTGCAATTAAAAAAGTACTATTTTTTGTTATTGGCATAAAAACTGCTGAAAAGAATAACACAGAAAAGAGCCAACGTAAGTGGCTGCAATTCTCGTTGCTATGATTCAATAAAATTAATTCTTATATGAAGTTGAATGATGCATTTATTTGTTTGAATGATTAAATAGTTTGGCTACAAGTCAAAGGCGCATAGGTCAATGGCTGATGGATTTTTAGAAATTACCATAAGTAATTACAACAAGAATTCTCCGAAAATTTCCATTGCACTTGAGGCAAATTATTAGCTCATAATAATCTTTATCACAACTTGATAGGTCGTTTTATAAAAACCGTGAAGTGGAACTTTGATAAAAAACAGGCCCTGGAACCATAGTAGTCATTTCCCATGCAGTTTTCAACGTTGAAACTTAATCACGTCAGGATTTTATAACCTTAAGGGAAAAACTTGGTGAACTACTATTACTATTTGGCCACTTTTGAGTAGGTTATTCGTTTTAAATTAAATGCCAGACACTGACCAGTGCAGCACTGAGACCCAAGTCCTGTTGAATAATGCGAGAAGTCGATTGTTTGAATATTTTCATTTCCCGGGACAGGATTTTCTATTTGCACAATGGATTTCTTTCGATTCTTGCCTTTAATGATTGGAAGGCTGCTAGCAGGGCTTTGGAGAGGAGCGCGGAGCTGGAGCAAGGAGCTGTGGAGCTCAATGTTTTGACCGGAACTAGAGCTGGATCTGGAGCAATGAAAATTTAACGCTGCTCCGATTCCTAATTTTTCCAACTATTGTTGCTTGATGTTGTAATTAATAAAAAGAGTTTAGGAAATTAAAAAGCAAATGATGATGTTTAACAGATTTTATTGAAATTATTATATTGCGAAGATTTACCTTGTACAACTTACTTGTAGGCTCGCCAAAAAAAAAAAAAAAGGAATCTACCGAACAAGCAGATAACATAAAGCAGTAAAATAATAATATTTGAGAGAAAGCTTTTCTCTAAGTTCAACAGCAAATTGTAATTGAGTTTAAATTTGAGATTATTAATTATGATATTTATGAACTATAAATAGCAGTAAATAAAAGCTTGAGCGTATGAAAAGTATTGAGGGTAAATAGATTTTATAACTGATTATAATTAAAAAACATATGATATTTTCCAACATTTGACATTATATTTGAAAACTTGCACATTTTTACAATTACAGGCATTCCATTAACATCTCCATTAATGAATGCAAATGGCAATGCTGAGTTCAAATCCATTGGAATGATTAGTACTAAAATAAATTCATACTAAATAAATTTGGAATCAAATCCATAATTCTGGGTTATGATTTCAAATATTAGTAGCTTATATAGGATATTGAAAGATTAAGAACTACCACTAAGATCACTGATGAGGAATTGTGGCGGATTCCGAAACGGCCGTCTGATTTGCCCGTCTCTATATACATTGTTGTTGTGATGACTACATTTGTTCATTAACCTGTTTATATATAACTTTAAATAACGAAATTTACATGAACTTAAGTCATGACTTTGAAAATTAACCTCTAGATTTAATTTTCATAGTCTCCTAAAAAACTATCATAAATTCATTACATTTACTTATTGATTAATTACAAATTCATTGCAAGGGATTTGAACTGAACATTTCCATTGCAGTAATGAAATGTACAATTTTAATTATAATAGCCCTATTCACGATTTGGTGCAAATGGTCTTGCATCACTTTCAGAAATATTATCATAGTGAAAAAACGGTAAGATACAAATCAATCGGGGGAAAGTTGATATATTCAATACACTACTAAACGATACTAGAATTGTTTGAATTATATCTTTATTTAAAAGTTTTAGGAGCCAAATTATAGAAAGGGATTCATCTTCTCTCTAAACCTAATGGCAAAATGAATTTTAGTCGGTTGAAAATGTGCAAAAATGGAATCAAAGTGCAATAAGCATTTTAACTGGATGCAAAAATCTAAATTTAACTTTATTTCACTCAAGAATGACTCTGAGGGAAGCAATGTTTGTTGGCTCGACCCATATGAGCTTGAATCGTAACTGGTGGAATAGGCCATTTTGTTTTGTATCGTATCCTTAGTGATTATATGGCTATAACTTTACATCTCATGGTATGGTGCTATTATATTTTATTTTATTTATGTAATGGTTTTTTGTTTTTTTTTTTTGCAGATAAAATATAATACCAGTTGGACGGCAATATATGCATTCCAAGCAGTCTGAAGAACTGCTGAGCTGGCAAATGGTGGGCATGGGTGAATTAGTAGTAGTATTTAGAGCTTAACATCATTTTGGAACCGTCAGTGTAAAATGAAAATTATGTTATGTTATTTATAAAATTAATTTTAATTTTGTTGTTGTCTGAATGTAGTTTCTGTTCTCTGGAAATATTTACTTAAACTATTAAGTGAGTTTTCCCATTGAGCTCTTCAACCGCCATTTCCATCGGCAACCGTTTCTTGTTAAATCGTCCAGCTATTGGAAGCAATGCATTAAATTCGTCGATATCAAGAGCATCAAGAACTTTGTTAAACGCTAAAGGCAGTACATGTATATGCACACATACACATGCATGTATGAATGACGATATGACAAAACTTTGTCTGTGTTCATCTATTTCGATTCATTACTCTCACTTTTTCATGATTGAATTGAAAACCCTCTAGAGAAGCATACGAACGCATACGTAACAATACATACACACACACATAAAAGAGGGAGGAAACCAGCGAAGATCATCATCAGACAGTAAGACAGTGACAAAGTTGCTACAACTACAACACAGACGCCAATGTTTGATAAGTTGCATGCTACTCTTTTTGTTTTTGCCTGTTTGTTTATTTTATCGCACGCTACATTGAAGTCTATTGTTGTTGGTGGGCTTTACTATGTTCGTAAGTATGTCGTAGTCTTCCTGCTTTGGTTTTTTGTCTCCTTCCTTTCTATTTTTTTCGTTTTACTACTTTTTTTGATGCCTCCTGCACATATGTATATAAAAGGTTATCTTAGCGCACCTTTTATGTCTCGCGCATAACTTTCTTTTTTTATGTTGTTTTGCTTCGTTCCTTTCGTTTTATGTTGCTGACAATTTTATTCGAGCTTCCGATTGTCTACGCTTATGTCTGTTTATTGTACTTTTTGGCTCATATTCACAGCTCGACCATTCCCAACAAGGCTATAGTTACGGTAAAGGCCGTAGACAGGAATTTTATTCGGCAGAGGGGGGTGGGGGGGTTTCATTCGAAGAAAATATTCATAATTAATTGTTATGAAACTGGTTTTTAAATACAATAAATTAAATACGATATTGCATTTGGTGGACCCTATCAGACTAAGGACAAAATGCATATTTAAATAAACTTTAGAAAAAATTTTCCGATTTTTTTTAATCTTAACTTAAAAAAAAAAAAAAAATGAATTCACAGAATAATCAAATTCAATTTTTTCAAATAAATGTTATTCAATGTGTATTTTAATGAATTTTTTTATCGTGAAGGACGTAATTTCGATAACTTATTGTCTTCCCACTACTAATGATGTACCCAGCCTCAAAAAAGTTAAAAAAAATGCCAAAATAGTAGAGGCTCATTTTCATTTCATTTTCAAATGATCATCAAAAGGATTTTGGGCCATTATCAATGATAAGGCTTATGGTTGCTAAATTCGTGAAGTCACAGCATTGAAAGAGATCTTTCTAGTCGTGGTGCTTTGAGCAATAATATGTTAAAAAATCAATTACATTTTAAGATTGCCTCCTAAAACTGCATGGGTTTTGCTAATAAGATGGTTCCTATTTTTTGCGAAAGAATTTTTCACGTTGAACACGAATCTGAGGTCAAAAATTAGGTTCAAACAAGTCTAATTTTACAAGAATCCGATAATTTTTTCAATTTTTATTAATTTTTAAACTTTTCGAACTGTAAACTATAAATGCAGGAGTGCTCTATATCACCTTCTCTTTTTGAATCCCTAGTCAAACATCTTGTCAATGAAAACAAATCGGATTTGATCGCATAGTGTAACTAAGATCTCACATTTATTTTTTTATATTTGACTTTTTAGAAAAAAAAACCAATAGAAGTAAAAACTATTTAAAAATCGTTAAATAGATTTTATTTTGACTTTGATGGATGGAAACATCCATTGGCAATTAAACTAAAAAATTAGAATAAAGTTTCCACATTTCGGGGGGGGGGGGGGTCAGAACCACCAAACCCTCCCCCCTAAATACGGCATAGGTCATGGTGACCATATTATTGATATCAAAATACAAAACAGAACAAAATTACAATTTTTACTTACTTATTTCAGACTTTATTTAATTCATAAAGCTTTAAAGTCGCCAGAGTATATAAGTATCTTCCTGACAATTTAAGTTAAATTAAGTAAAATAACCAAAACATTAAGAAATAAATAAAATAACATAAAAAATATTTTCATATATTTTATTCAGCTTTAATCTTTATTGATTTTAATATTTTTGAGACTTCTAGATTCCGTTTAGTTAAATTATTTTTGTTGTTTTGTATTGGAATATAATTCAAATACAGAACGAAGTCTTCAAATACAGTACTGCTCTGTATTATACAGAACAGATGGTCACCTTAGCTGTAGCTTTTAAATTATCACATGATATTAGTTTGGCATTGCTTTCATTTACTTCATTTACATCACATAAGCATCGACATTTCATCTCAGGTTGTCTGACTTTTTGCCACATAAACACAAAGCGTAAAATAAAGCGACAGACTCGCCCCCACTCCCGCTCTTCCGCGACACATATCAAAACAATTGCAAGCATTAGTCAGACAGTCAGTGTTTGCACCCGTCGTTTTCCTTTCCTCGCATTCACTGCCGTTCATTCATTATCATTCTCTTAACTTTTTCGTCCTCAAAAATGGGTGTGAGTTATATGAAATTAGTTGTACGTATAGCGTCCCGTCAAAAAAAAAAAAAAAACAAAAAAAAAGAAGCAGTGGCGGCGACAGCATCCTTTTTCTCGTCCTTGTCATTAACATTTGTATCCCTTCGCTTGTGTTTTGCGTCAGACGACAGTTTGTCTCCTGCTGCTATTGCTGCCGTATGTCGTGTGACTCATTAAAATCTCAACGCTGAGAAAGGTGCGCTTTACTGCATATAAATGTCTGTCTGCCTGCCTGTTTGCCTGACGTTCGTCACTTTATTGTACTCAATTCGTTGTTTTTGTTTTCCTGCATGTAAGCGTATATTACTCGGGGTGCTGCATACTTTTCATCTAAATATGTCCATCAACATGAGATGTAAAAAGTTGTTAGTAAAGTGATTTCGGCGAAACTGTAAACACTTGTAAGAGAAGTTTTTATTAAGTTGTCCCGAAAGAGGCCTCTAGATGAGTTTGGTAGTTTGGAGTTGAGATGGGATGGGAGGACTTGTACAAATTATATCTATAGGCCCCATTGTTTTACTTAAAGGGAATTCGAAATTTTCCATGTTTTATTGGTTAAAAATATAATTTTCTTTGAATATTTTGATTAAGGAAAGTATATATATATTTACGAAGGATTCCCACCGTTTTTCGTTAGGGCGTCTCTCAGCCGATGGTTTACATGATATCTTCAGGTTAACCAGAATAAAAAAAATTCAGAGTCACTACGAACGTGAATAAAGAATAAAAATATTTGTTTCACGTCAAAAAAGCTATATTTATTGCATTATCATATTCATGGCCTAACGATAAGAATTTTATGAATTCTAAAAGGAATCGTCACAAAAAAAAAAAAAAAAAATAGAAACAGTAAATAAATTTCAACTCAATTAAAGTTTTAGTTTGGCATCATAGCTCCCTCAACAGAATCTAAACTACTAAGAAAAAGCTATGGAGTGGACAACAAAGTCAAAAGTACATTCACTGGAGCGCCATAACTGTGTAGTATTTAAAACACTAAAAACAACTGTTAAATTTAGTAAATTTATTTGGTTCGAGATGCGAAATTATGGTGAACTCGTTATTAATACTCAAATGCATGGAATACTTGTAGACTACTTGCGAATCCAGAGATTTCCGAAGAAGGCATTTTTTTTTTTTTTTTGTATCATGACCAACGATCCGAATGTATCAGGTTTTCATCAGTTTCAACCCCGAAATTCCCTACTTTGATCTGCTAATAATTACGAGTATATCACTTTTTGTCATGATGATGATTGTTCATAGTAATTACTGTATTAATATCTTAATCATTCTCAACCTTTTTTTAAAATATGCGAAAGTTTTGATATAGACGAAAAATCCTAAGTATGACTGTCATGGCCATGATTATCGTGTGTACACTTATAAAATTGCTCTAGTTTTTTCCAACTAAAGTGGAACGGTGGAATTGGAATTTTGACATTTCTTCTTCCTTTTTTTTTTGTGCTTGCGTTCTTTTTTTCTGTAAAATGTAAATTGCGGTTGTATGAAGAGGAAAACTATTATTAAAAAGACCATTTAGAATTTCAGTTTTAAGTGGTTTTGTGTAATTAAATTGCACGTTTGTATCTTTGTCCAGCTTGCCTTTTGGTCGTAGCTTGCTTTGGTACATTTGTGCACTTTGTAATTGTTGTTGTGCTAGCATCTGTTTTTCTATCCATATAATGTGTAATAATGTGAAGAATAAAATAATAATAAGAAAAATGTATTTATCTAAAACATACTTGCTCATGTTGTCGCTTCAACGTCTAAAAACTTGTGGGCATATTTGTCAAGATCGGAACACTTTGGACATGGAACATACTTCGTTGTGCCGATTTTTAATTTTTTATATGATTTTCTGCGCAAAACTTATATGCTACCTTCTTTTTTTCCTCTCTCTCTTGCACAGTTTTTCATTCTTGCGCCAATGTGAAGAGCTATTAACGAAATGACCTTTGGCGGATCCTAAAATATTGCTCGAATATTTATTTCGATGGATTTTGCTTATTTTCACCAATCTTCAAAAATTCACCCATTAATTTGAATAATTAATTCACACAAGTGTTAAGAAGTACAACCCTTTTGCTGAATGCCTTTTCAATAGAGACAATCAACCATCATCAGTGTCGTCAGTGTCTCGCCACAATAAAATCATGACCCATCGCAGCCAAGCCACGTGCAAAAAATGAAAAGGAATAAATCGAGATGTTATCGCGAACACACACAAATACTTACACGAAAACAAACAAACACGAACAACGATGACGGTGACATTTTTGCGACACCAAACCAAGATATACCAATTTCGAACCAACCCAACTCAACTCAATCCAATCCAACCCAAGTAGAATTGAGTTGAGACACCAAAGCAAAAAAAAAGTAAGAAGAAAAGTAAAAAACGTAGACACATAAAATCTGTGCAGCAGTGGCAAGGAGGAATCGAAAAATGAAAAGAAGCTGTTTTTATGATGAACTCAGATTTCAGATTTCACGCAATTGTCGAGCGCACACAAATAAGCCCACAATTACAATTGGAGGGTGCACTTCAGCAGCTGCTGCGCTGGGGAGAGGGGGAGATGTCAGGCAGAAAAATCAACCCTAAGCTGAAGCATAACTATTCTGGTATGTATATGCACAATAGTAGAGTGCTTTAGTGGAATAGTGAGTGTCTGTTTGTGTGTGTGTGTGTGTGTGTGTGTGTGACGGCGGCAAGTTGTAACGTCAAATATTTGCTGGAAAATATGAACAACAAAAGAAGAAAGCAGTGAATCAACCAACCAACCAGCCAACCTACTTACGATCATCAGCATCATGCAGTATCATGACGATGACGGAGACGACGACAGCTCACCAACAATTAAAGCAGCAGACAGGCATACAGACAGACAAACAGACAGATGGATGGATGGATGGATGGCAGTGTCGGTAGCAGAATGAAAAACGGCGGTTAACAAAGTAGTAACGAGACATCTTAAAATGCAAAATATCTACCCACTTGGCGGCGGGTAGGGAAAGCTGAGTGCAACATAAAAGCGTTTTTGTTTGTTGCGACTGCGGCAGTGTTTTTTGTTTTAATTTTTTGTGTTTTTTTTTTTTTTTTTTTTTGATGAAGCAGACACGGAAGTCACAGGTTGAATATAGTGGCTTTGAGGCAAAGGCATAACTAAAATTTTGCAATTTGTAGTGAGGATTGATTGTGGTGGGCTTAAAGTGAAGAAACACAGTTGAAGACAACAGAACCATAGAGGAATCTATGTAGTTTTCTGAATGGTTGGGGCTTTAAGTTATTAATAATAGTGAGGTCACCGGGGAGTAATGGTTAGTGACCTGGAGTGCTATGGAGGGTGCCCGGATTCAAAGCAAGGGCATAGTCAAAAATTAGTAACCGAACAAAAAAATGCCTAGCAATTGCAAACCAGCAATAGCAAAAATTGCCTAAGAAAAGATTTTCACTTCTGTTCGGCATAAAACAGTCAATCTTTTCTATTCTTTTACACATATCACGTAGACAACATAAATGGATGCAAAAAGGTCAGTCTAGGCCTTCCATAGGCTGTTGTTCTATAAAACGGAACGAATTTCTGGATTCTTTGGAATGATGTGAAATGAAAACATTTAAAATCTTCGCAAGATTTTGTGCTCAATGAAAAGATTTACAACTAGGTTGATACTAAGTTCGGCTTTGAATAGTTTTACTTGTGCAGCCTATCGATTTCAGGATGGAATATGAAACTTCTATCGATTCAGACATCCTCTTGCCTCGTTATCTCTACCAGACATTCTTTGAATGACGCTTTTTGCTTGGGATTGAATGTGAAGAGGGGTTAGTTCCAGTAGGAATATTGAGAATAATTTGAAGAGAAAAATAAAAATTGGTAAAAATTTTATGCTCGGTTTTTTTTTTTAATTTCTAATGGGCATATTAAAAGAGTGACTTTTGTTTTGGGGATTTAAAATTCACTTCCGTCTTTGCATAGGAACTTGATATTTCTATGTAGCTACAACATTTTGTGGTCCGTCGTAAGCAAAGTAAAAGTGTTTGCGTAATTGATTTATGATTTTATTTGAAGTTATATATAAACAGGTTAATGAACAAATGTAGTCATCACAACAACAATGTGTACAGAGACGGGCAAATCAGACGGCCGTTTCGGAATCCGCCACAATTCCTCATCAGTGATCTTAGTGGTAGTTCTTAATCTTTCAATATCCTATATAAGCTACTAATATTTGAAATCATAACCCAGAATTATGGATTTGATTCCAAATATCTTCACTGAATAGAGATATTGAAAGAAACTACCACTACCGTTCTATACACTTATGTTGTTGTTTTTTTCCCATCGTAGCTAGTCTGCATAACAGTTCGTTATTTGAAAGTCTAGTACATGGGAGAGTGTGTGTGTGTGTGAGAAAATGATTCTAGGTGTCATTTTTTCTGAACGGTCCCCATTCGATCAGTTCATGATAGTTTTTTAGGAGACTATGAAAATTAAATCTAGAGGTTAATTTTCAAAGTCATGACTTAAGTTCATGTAAATTTCGTTATTTGAAGTTATATATAAACAGGTTAATGAACAAATGTAGTCATCACAACAACAATGTGTACAGAGACGGGCAAATCAGACGGCCGTTTCGGAATCCGCCACAATTCCTCATCAGTGATCTTAGTGGTAGTTCTTAATCTTTCAATATCCTATATAAGCTACTAATATTTGAAATCATAACCCAGAATTATGGATTTGATTCCAAATATCTTCACTGAATAGAGATATTGAAAGAAACTACCACTACCGTTCTATACACTTATGTTGTTGTTTTTTTCCCATCGTAGCTAGTCTGCATAACAGTTCGTTATTTGAAAGTCTAGTACATGGGAGAGTGTGTGTGTGTGTGAGAAAATGATTCTAGGTGTCATTTTTTCTGAACGGTCCCCATTCGATCAGTTCATGATAGTTTTTTAGGAGACTA